>JACGTP010000121.1:31460-49721 GCA_023678845.1 Mischocyttarus mexicanus | reverse complement strand
TAAAATTTAAATGGAATACAATCGATACAAATTAAATTAAACTAAGAAAGATAAAATCAATAAAAAATATAATAAAATAAATTTAAATACAAAAAAGTGTGTTAAAATGTTAAATAAGCAAGAGCTGGGATTAGTGGATAAAATGTATAAAAAGATTTTTAAGCCACCTCTACAATGTAAAATTATAAATTACTAAAATAAAACAGAAGAAGACAAATATTATATATATAATGTGTGTATGTATATATGTTCGTGCATTTAGTGACGGTCTATATGAGAGCAGAAAACATTAGACACTCTCATGAGTAATGCATGAACGAGAAGACAGAACGACGCTCATAAATGCTACTTCAAATCATACCAGCGGCTTGTCCAAACACACAAGCAAGCATGAATCGTAAAGAGAAAGAGAAAGAGAAGGGAAAAGAAGATAAAAGTGTGCATGCCGGTTAAGTGCATTCGTTATTTGCATCAGGGGTTCCTCTAATAAACGTTCTCCGTGTTGGTCCCAATGCTTCGTGGGTACAAACGTTAACCTAACTTTTTTCTCTTCGCCCGATTAAAGGCACGTTATTCTTCTTCTTCTTCTTTTTATTTTTTATTCTTTTTTTGTTTCGGTATTTCTTTTATATTTATTTTTATATTCTTCTTCCACTTCCTCTTCCTTTACCATTCCCCTTTTTTCCTTTACTTCGTTGTTTTTGAACGAATCTTAAGAATTACTAAGAAATTCTTCAACGATCGTACGCGACATTCCTTTCGAACTTTTTCCCACGCAAGGATCATAAAATATCCGACGAGTTTGCTCAGAAAAAAAAAGAGAGAGAGAAAGAGAGAGAAAGAAAGAGAGACAGATGCAACGTGTCTCCACGTGTTTCTATCTCGCACGAACCTATCAAGAATCTTGATCTTCTTTCCCTGTAACGTAACACATTACATAGTTGTAACATATTCCATACACGAATTAAATAATTCATCTGAAAAATCAACCAGAAACTTATCTAAATTCTTTACCATTCTGTTAAATTTATTTTCTTATATTTTCTAATATTTAATAATTGTTTAATATTTATTTCTCCCATACAATATTATTAAATTAATATCGATACGAGTGTTTGAAAGTTTAACGAAAAAAAAAACACTTAACTCTACTTAAACTTCTTGATCTTTTGTTTTATTAAAAATTCTTTTAATAATTAACCATAAACTTCAGATTAAAATAAATATTAATTAATTGATTATTTTTGATTGAACCTAGACGAATTATTCTAACACAAATTTACAGGATATATAAACGTTAACGAAGTAAAAGTTATTTTTACGTTTAGTATATAATTAAATAACATTTCACACCAACGAGTTTGTATTAGTCTACTAAAACACAACTTCACCTTTCAACTCGAGTAAATAACGTTTATATATATATTTGTTTTGAAACGAATAATTAAATGATTATATTTCTAACATAAGTTGATTTTATTTTGGTTAATTTTAAATAAACATTTTTTGGTTTTGTAGAAAAACTAGATGTGATGGAAAATAAATGAGGATGGTTGTGAATTCAGGATACTAAAAATGAACAATAATTAATATTAAAATAAAAAACAACACTTAAAAGTTTTTAATTTGTCGGCCTATTATTTATTATTATTATTTATAACAAAACACAATATTTGTTATCGTAAATTTTGAACGAAATACACTCCAGTCGAAAATATTGACAAATACTGTGACTAAATAAATAGAACCCATCTATGTTCACATATATATATATATGTGTGTGTGTATGTGTGTATAGAAATAAATAGAATAAAAGGAAAATAGTTTTAGAGGTAGAAGAGAATAGAGAAGCGTGTTGTTAATAAATGTGACTGGAGGCAAGGTAACGTACCCTTTCCCAACTACAGCCACCTTGACCATTGGTCAACGTTCCCCATGCCGATGGCTATACCACGCCATATGGATAGATTTATTGCTCCCTAACCCACCACCACATTCTCTCACTCTCTCTCTCTCTCTCACACACACACACACTCACACACACACTCTCTACACATATATCGGTGTATGCATGGCCCTGTGCAAGCGTGCGTGTGACGGAATGAATGAGTGAGTGAGTGAGTGAGTGAGTAAGTGTATGAACTCATGTGTCTCCATGTACATGTGTATATGTGTATGTTGTGTGTATGTGTGTGTGTGTGAGAGAGAGAGAGATAGAAATAAAGAAGAGGGACACAAACAACTCCACCGGCTGCTGCTACCACTGCCACCGTTGTCAGCCAAAAAGAAATCCATTGTCAGCTAAGCTCGCTGGAATAGAAGCGATAAATCATTTCATTATGCGTTTATACGTCATTCATTATTTATAATACGTTAGCATTATATTCCCGTACGGGCCTATCATCTCTTTTACCTTGTCCCTTCCTTTTTCATCATTTTTCTTTTTTTTCCATATACTTTTTAACCCTCTTGTATTTTATATCATCGCTGCCTTATCTCGTCTTCCAAATATTTACTCTACTTTGAATTAGAATATATTACTCTGTTTTATTTAAAAAAATAAAATAATAATAACAATAATAATAATAATAATAATGAAATTGATCTTTGAAAAATTAGATCCTTCTATAAAAATTAAATAAAAAAAGCTTAAACCTTTTTTAAAATAAAAAAATACAATCCTTTTAAATTGCACCAGCATTGCACATTACTGTTTGCACAAACAATTGATCCTCGCGTATAAAAATAAAATTAAAACAAACTTAAACCTTTTTTTAAGATACAAAAATACAATCCTTTTAAATTGCATCAGCATTGCACACGATTGCATATGCACCAATTGCATAAACAATTACTGCTTGCACAAACAATTGATCCTCGCGTATCAAAATAAAATTAAAAAAAAACTCTAAACCTTTTTTTAAAATAAAAAAATACAATCCTTTTAAATTGCATTATCATTGCATACGATTGCATATGCACCAATTGCATAAACTTAAATATTTGTCTTTAAAAAATGCATAGGTTTTGAAAATGAAATTAGTTTCTAATGGAAGAGTATTCCAATAAGTAAAATTATTTGTAAATACGTGTCTTTAATAGAAAAAGATGATAATGTTTAGATAAACGAGTGGTTATTATTCTTCCTTATAAAAGGAAAGGAATGCACGGAATGATTTGAAATCCGTTTACTTCGTGATGAAGCTTCGTTAAGCACGTGCACCATTGCGAAATAAGATTAACTGACTGACTTCCCCCTTTAAATATATCCTCCACCTTCCCTCATCCAACTATTCCCCTCCCCCTCTCTGGTTCCAGTCTTCTTTATTTCCTTTACCCAATGGTCAGGACCGTGCGAATTACTTCTTGCACCTTCTCGCGACGAGCCTGACAATAATAATCATTATTATACCCCCCCCACACACACACACACTCACACTCACACACACACACACACTAAGGAAGTCGAGTTGTTCTTAGGGACAGAACTATTATGTATTATTACCATTCCCATACTTGTAACTAAAAGTAACTATTATATTCTTAGCTAAATTATTATTACCCTGTGTGCCACGGTCAAACGCTTTGAAGTAATCATCGTCATTACCACTTTTATCGTAATTATTGTTATTATTGTTACAGAAGAGTAAAGCACATTGCAATATCTTCTACAACCCCTTCCCTCCCACTTCTTTTCCCTTCCTTTTTCCATTCATTCACTTCTCATCCTTCTTCTTGCTTATTATTCAACGTGACATCCTTTTTAATATTAGGTTGGTGCATATAAAGTGTCGGATTTTTCAAACGAATATATAAAACTGCATATCTTTTTTTTTCTAAAGCTGTTTATTCGATTAAAATATGCTCCATTCAGGTTAATACACTTTTCCTCAACGAGACTTTAAAACACAGATGCTTGTTTTTCCGTTAATCTTGACTTATATCTCAGAAACTAATAGTTTTTAGTAAAAAATTTACAAGGAATAATTTGTTCCTTATGAAATTTTCTTTCATGTGGAAAAAGTTCGATGTGCAAAATTGCAATAGTTTTCCAGCAAGTGGCGAGTGCGTAAAACAAAATAATTCTGAAAACACTTTTTTTTTAAGTAATATTTTTCAATAGTTAATATTAATATATTTTCATGAAATTTATTAAAAAATAACGTTACTTTATTAATAATAAGTACGTTCAACCCAGTTTAAGTACGTTCAATAGTTTTTGCAAAAAGCAAAAGTTAATTAAAAAAAATTTTTAGTTTGATTAATTGCACAGCAAAATGCAACAATCCAATATCCTTCCTAATTTTTTTATACATTGTAGGAAACCCAAAGAACAATATGCAACTTGTATTTTTCGAAAATATTAATTAATACGGTCAGGGGAATTTTTTAATGTTCATAAATAAAAATCAATCATTAGAAATAGAAAGCAGCTGTTGAAAAGTAGGTCACTGGTAAGAAAAATAGGTCAGCGATACAAGGTCAGCTGTACAAAGACTTACTAATATTCCCATACGTATTGAATGTATTAAGAGAAAGATAAGCAAAGTACTTTGGTACTGTTTACATCTCTCAGTAAATTCTAAGAAATTTGTTATACATGAAATTCACAGAAAACCATTCCTTAATTACCAGTTTAGTTGAGCGTTCAATGGTTTGTTTACGTTCGGTACTTTCCGTCACTTCTCGGCCGGTGTCGACAACTGAACGTTGTCATTTCGTTGTTAGGATTTATTATTGACCTTCGTGTATGTTCGGTAGTTTTCGAATGTATTCGTAACTACTTTTCGATTATAATCGTTAGTCTTCTTCGAGTGTCGGAAGGTGAAACAATAATATTAAGAATATGTCATTAATTTCGCGTCGCGTATACGCGTGTGCATATTTTATTTCTATGCAAGTAATATGCATATGTGAGCGTGTGTGTGTGTAGTGCTGAAAAGTGACATACACATGGATACGGTGCAGTTTTGGATATGGATTATACAGTATTGGATATAAGAACAAATTACATTTAAACGTAAGCTGACCAAATTTTAAACCTTTTTAACATTTCACCTCAGCTTGTTAAACATTTTATATAAATAATTTTTAATAAAAATAAATTCTAATAGGTTATTTTAACGTTGTAGAATTTTGTCTTCGTACTAGAATTCACTTTTGAACTTGCTACTTCTTGAAATTAGTTCTAAATCCACCTTGACCCACTTACGAAATTCACTTTACGTTTAGGAGTGGGTATCTTCTTACACTTAAACTAAGTGACTACAATTTTGTAATATATAATTATTTCCAATTATTTATCTTCTCATCGTGTACCTCTCATATTTTATTAATTATTAATTTAACGTTCATGGTAAAAAAAAATAAAAAGAAGAAATAAAACCAGGAAAGTAGGAAAATGAAGACAACGAATAAACGATTACGAGTCCCTTTCTCGTTCGATAAATTTCGTATTATTCATTATCGTTGTATTTAATTGAAATTCTACAGTATAATTTAGATCGCATTAAAATATATAATATCATTATTGTTGCTTGTAATATTGGAAGGGGGTACAACCAGTAACTGGTAACAACGAGAACACGTAAAGTCGTCTCTACAATGAATTTATTTTTATAATACATATTAATATATATTATTGACTTTTTAATATTCTCTCTAAAGCAACTCGATCGCTAATTAGTGATTTCAATTTTGTATTATTAATCAATTTAATTAAAGATTTCATTATGAGTTCGAGTTACGTTACTCGATCACCCTTTACGATATTCCGAATAAATATTAGCGTTAATTTGGTAAGCTTAAATAAACCCACGTCTATCGATACAAACAAAATTACATTTTTTATTTAATGACATTATTAATACAACTTTGTAAACTTTTATTTCGTATCAATATTCGATACGAGAATAATCCTGCATTTTACGTAATATATTTATTATATAATATATTATATTGATCGATTCGCTGACAGTTAGATTATATATGGGTATCGTATTACTATTATCGCATAGTTCTGGCAATCTATTTGACGAACGATGTGGTTACATTATCGAGATCGTAATCGATAAACACGGCTGATGCATTCTCCTGAGCCACAATTTACGTTCGTAGAAACGTATGCTAGCAGATGTAAATTCTGGCTAGTACTTTGTGTTATATACGGCATTCGATGTTCTATTTCACCGTTTGCTCGGATTACCAAAACGTATTGCTGTTCCTATGCATGTGTTACGTATTTAAATATTGGATTGCGGTGGAAAAAAAAATGTCGAATTTTCCCATTGAATTCTAACCTAAAATACTCTTTTTGTTTCTCCAACTATCAAATATTTATACAAAGTTCTATACGTTCGTAAAAATAGTCATTATTTCTTTTAAACAAAATTTTTCTTAGACTTGAATGTAACAGCAACAAAAAAACATCTTCATTTCAGAGGCAGGCTATTCTAATTTTGGAAGATGCTGGTTTGAATAGGTCAAGATGACTTTAAACCATTCTCGCAAGTTCTTGAGCCAAAATATTTTGCTCACAATTTTTCCTTGAATTATTAGTTGTTTATTCTCGGGCCCAAATTGTTCAGTGGAACTCTGTATTAACTCGTATTGCATTGGCGTTATTTTCTAGGGCTTTGCTAAAAGTTTCTTCTGAATTTAGGTTAAAGTGGAGTGGTGGTCAGATTCTGTTTGACTCATCGTTTGATTTCCACTGCATTTGTCATTTCAGATTGTAGGTTAACAGACGTACTTTGATTTAAGTCTCTTGTGTCAAGATTTTTTCGTTCCACTGCTTCTATTAATTATTTGTATCTTGTTTTTGATCTATTTCATATTTAAAAGAGTAATCAATTATTTAAGATTATTCTACACTTAATAAAAAATAAACCTACAATAAACTTGGATCTAAAAACAAATAGGAGACTGATGAGTGACCCATAAAAAATAATAATATCACTTATATATTAGGTGTTGGATTTAATTCGTAGCATTTTTTTGTTAAAAAATAACGATTTATTTGCAATGAAAGTAAAAAATTACATTATTGAAAATACTGCCCATCGCTTGCCACTACTTTTTCCCATTTTTCAGGTAACTGTCGAATACCCCGTCGAAAAAACTCTTCGTCCTTGGAGGCACTCCATGAATCGATCCAATTTTGGCAATCCTCATAAGATGTTAATTTTTCCCCTAATAAACCATGAGCCATTGATCGAAACAGGTGGTAATCCGAAGGGGCAATATCCGGAGAATACAGCGGGTGGGTTAAGACTTCCCATTTCAATGTTTCCAGGTATGTTTTCACTGGTTTCGCCACGTGAGGTCGAGCATTGTCGTGCAGTAAAATAACTTTATCGTGCCTTTTGCTCCATTCCGGCCGTTTTTCCTTCAATGCACGACTCAAACGCATCAATTGTAACCGGTAGCGATTCCCAGTGATGGTTTCATTGGGTTTTAACAATTCATAATAAACTACACCTTGCTGATCCCACCAAATACAAAGGAGGAGCTTAGATCCATGAATATTGCGTTTTGCCACTGATGATGATGGTTGTCCGAGCTTAACCCATGATTTTCTACGCTTAGGATTGTCATAATGTATCCACTTTTCATCACTAGTAACAATACGATGTAAAAAACTTTTTCTTTTGTGCCGTTCTCGCAAAAACACTTTATTTGGGATAAACCTCAACATATTTAAATAATAGTAACATGATGTTATTAACAATTAAAACATAATATTTGTCATAAAAATAAAACCTTGTTAGAGCTGGTTTACGATAAATTTGTTTCTGAAGGTGAAAATAGAATACTTTAAAACTCATGTCATCTTTAGTATAACGCTACGAGTTAATTCCAACACCTAATAATTAATTTGAATTATCGAAAAATTCGTTCCTCTTGAATAGAACAAGTTAAAAAATAGAAGTAAAAATTGTAGAGATATGAAAAATATATAAAAGTTGGTAAAAAATTTTGTAAAAGGTAAATAACATAGATATTTTTCTTCTATCGGTATAGAGAAAGCAACTACGTCAAGTATTTATAAAGGAATTTCCAAAGAACCTTGAATTATTTATTAACGCATAAAACTACTTCTCGGGGTAACGCATAACTTTCGGTTCGCATATGCTCGTACGCGTAATAACGAGCGTTCCTTCCTTCTCGTTTTCTAAAATCGTAAAACACAGTCAAATAATGGAACAACCAAGTCTTTGCACACGTCCACGATGGTAAATAAAAAATTTAATAAAAATTATATTCCATTATATTAGAATAAAATAGAAAAGATGAAGGAACAAATAATATAAAAATAATATATTATTATTGAATTCACTTATTAGGTTTGTTAACGTACGTAATACGACAACCTGTAATATATTTGAAGGAAGAAATTCTTGGATAATAAAACATTCCATTTGATAGATAATAAAAATTCTTTTTATTATTTCCGATCGATCAATCTTTCGAATACAATATAATAAAAAAAAAGACAAAAAAAAATATATATTCGTAGACGTAATTCTGAAGTCATAGGTATGCGTCTCAAGGAATGCATCGAAAGTTAGAAAAAAAAAAAATAAGCAAGGAAGAAAATAAATAATCTTTTTATGAATACGTCTTAGCTTGTAAAACCGGGCCGCCTGTTTATTTCTCTTATTTTTATCTTACCTTCCTTCTTCTCTTATTTCTCTCCTTCCTTTCTTCCTTGTCTCCCTTCCCCATTGGCGCGTAAATTAGGTAACTTGTTCGGATTTGTTGAAACTGGTTTGGCGACTTTTGAGGTAGGTCGCGGCCATCGTTGACCTCGGAAATGCCATTCCTAGTTCTTGAATGGAAACCCTGGCATCGTTCGAGCCAAGTCCCTACCTGCCATTGACAATCGTTTTCTGTAGCGAATCACGTGCCCATAACATTTCTTAGCTATTCGATAATTTTATTCCTATGCGTTACGATCGGATAAAAGTATTACATTTCAACGAATCTTTTATCAAATATAAATCATTAATATCGGCAAATAAATTTCAATCAAAATTATATTTAATTTATATATAATTTATATTTAATTTAATTTATATTATATAATAAATTTAATATAATAATAATAATAATAAAAAATTATTAATAATTAATTATTGTAATAAATATATATATTAGGTTGTCAAGTATGAAATGGAGCAAAAAATGCATATAATTGAATTGAAATTTGCTCCATTTCATACTTGACAACCTAATATCAATTATAAAAAATATAAAAAAAAGAGTTACAAATTGAGAATCCTTTGAAACACCTAAAATTACTTTAATTTCTTTACAAAAAGGTGTTAGTAAATTAAACAAATTAAAATTTGCAACATAAAACATTCCAAATGTTTTGATAAATATTGTAAAATAATATTTTGTAATTAACATTTAAAATTACTCTTCCGAAAACTTTTGACTAGCTAGAAGCATTATCCTCTTTACTTTACTCGGAAAAATAATGTAACATAGAAGAAAAAAAAATTCTATTTTTTGTACTCTTTTACCAGTGAAAATCTTCACCGGCAGTCTCGTTAATGGATCCTAACGGTAACAGTTTCTACTACGAGCGCTCTCATTTTTCTATCATAAACAAGCGATTATCCGTACTGAATATAATAAACTCATAGCGTGTATACCGCCATTAGCTGTTTTATCTTCGGCCTCGATACACCAACAAGTTCTCTCTCTCTCTACCATGGAATAATATTGAAAGTGCTTCGCGCTGTATACTAACCGCGATTGCCGATTAGAAACTGGACGGGAAAGAGATAATAGTTGAAAAGAAGGGAGGAATGGGGGGTTAGGTGGAGGGGGGAGAGGGTAAACGAGATGTTTGCGATTTTGCGTTTAGAAACCGCAATGCTTTTGTATACCTCGTGTCTTTCTATATTTCTTTTTATGCATATTTATCGCTGCATACGTCGTATCGTATCAACAAAACCACGAAAGGGTAAAAAAAAAAATAGAAGGGTGTCTCTATTTAAAAAATCCCCTGAAGAGAAGTCTGAACATTTTTTTTTTTTTCTTTCTTTTTCCAACCAACAATTTACATAATAACATCTCGCGTAGTTTTATCTTGCTACGAGCTTACATCGATCCGAGTTTGTTGTTCATGAAAGAAACAAGTAAAATAGGAAATAAGAATAAAGAAAAAAAGTATAGAGAGATAAAAATATAAAAGTTATTATAATAATACCAAGTTGTGTAATTACTAACAGTATCGAATCTTTTCTCACCTTTTTTATTTTTCTTCATCATGTTTTTCCTCTTAACTTGGATCTCTTCTATTTCAGTTATGAAGTTTTCCATTAAACGGATAACAAAGTCTTTCCAAAATGCCAATAAAGATCTTTCCAGTGACGATGAGATTTTTCTTGAAAATAAAACAAAATAGAATGATGGTCTACTTTATGTATTACTCTTCATACGTTGGAAAGTTATTAATTAGATTTTATCTCTTCTTTATATTATCATTTTTTTCATTTTTTTTTTATTCCAAGATTATCATCGTATTTTTTAATAGGAATATTAACAAAACGATTATGTATCTGAATGATTAACGTGATCCGGAAATAACGTTAATGTAATTTATGTTTGAATTGTAATACCAAGTCGAGGAAAGACATTTCACTTCGCATTGATATTTTTGTACTAAGAATAAAAATAATAAACTAATAAATTATTAATAATAATAGTACAGAATAAAATTGAGATACCCTGTATAAAGTTACTCGTGAAAGATACTCGTACAAACGTAATTCGAAATACTCTTAGCACAGAGAAAGTGGTGGCGTCTTGAAAGTACTTCTATGGATCTTTCAAGATTTAATCTCTGATAGTCAGAGCGCGAAACTAACATTGATGCGATCGATCTTATAGGAACGATTCGAACCTTCGATCTATTGATCTATCGATCTATCGTAATTTAATCCTGATCGAAGTACTTCAGATTCAATCGTTTCTCACGCGATAGGGACGAAGGAATGATTAACTCGATATCAATTGCATACGACATTGTCGTTGATTAACGACCATACCACAGCATCAACAACAGCGTACCAGTACCTGCACCAAGCACCAAGCACAAATACCATTACTAGCACCAATACAAGTACCAATACAACCAACAGCTGGAGCGATCTTAATCGATGAAAGGAATACGAAGCTGATCAGAATAGATTTCTAAAGTAGTTGATACTGAATATGTTCCGAAGTTTAAATATTTATACAAGTATACTTAAGTATATATTATGTCTACAGAAAAATTCTGTAAAAATTTGGAATAAAATAAAATACATATTTTTCTTACCGCTAATAATATTTGTTAAATAATATAATTAGACATTGAAGTTTGGGACATTAAAGAAAAATAGTCTGGTAAACCTAATACTTTGAATATAATGCAAGAAAATAATAAAAATAAGGATTTCTCGGGAAATATTCGCACTTCGACGAGACCTTTACGCACCTCTGACGCAAGTGTTACAGGGTTATTGCATTTTTTGAATCACTAAAACACGTGGGTAATTAAATCAAATCTTAAATCCTTGACCTCACGTAAAACTTGATAAAATCCTGACAAAAATCTAACGCAACCCTGACAAAACCCTGACAAAACCCTGACAAAACCCTGAAAAAACCCTAACAAAACTCTGACAAAACTCTGACAAAACTCTGACAAAACTCTGACAAAACCCTGACAAAACCCTGCCGCAACCAGAACTGATTTATTTCATCTTTTCAATAATTAAAATAGTTAAGGGATTTAATCAAATCTTAAATCCTTGACCTGACGTAAAACTTGATAAAATCCTGACAAAAACCCTGACAAAACCCTGACACAACTATGACTGGTTTATTTCATTATTTCACTAATTAAAAAAGCTAGGGAATTTGATAAAAAATCTTCATTTTTATTATCTTTCTAAAACATGTATATCTAAAAATCGCGATATTATTTACCGAAAGAAAAAAGAAAGAAGAAATACTTGTTCTCATATTATCCTATCTTTAAAGATAAGTTCTTCCTCGATTTAAACTTGTAGTCTTTGTCTTATTCTTGCAAACAAGATTCAAAGCTCAATACTATCAAAAGATATATATCCTTCTAAGCTTGTAAATGTAACCGGTTATTCTACTTGACGACGATAAATCGATAGGACAATAAATCGAGATACGAAATGTCCTACCGTTTTCATAACGGTCCTCTTCTCCTTCGAAAGAACAAGGAAAGGTTTTACACAAACATAAATATATACATATTTGTCTATATACTTATACATATATATACGTATCATAGTATTGAATAAAAAAAATCCCCATAAAAAAAAATTCCCATAAAAATTGGTGATGATTGTGACAATGGTTGTAGCGCCAACAATATGGTGATGCTGATGGTGATTGTGATTGGGATGGTGTTAGCGGATAGAAAACATATAATAAATAAGCTTGAATAAAAGCTAAGACGATAAAAAAAATGTCTTGTTTATTGTTATAGGTATATTTACGGTAATGTGTTACAACGTGCTGTGCGACAAGTACGCGACACGGCAGATGTACGGTTATTGTCCAAGCTGGGCCCTCGATTGGGATTATCGGAAAAAGGGAATCCTCGATGAAATACGACATTATGCTGCTGACATAATCAGCCTGCAGGAGGTCGAGACGGACCAATTCTACAATTTCTTTCTACCAGAACTTAAACACGATGGTTACGATGGTATATTCTCACCTAAATCTCGAGCTAAGACTATGGCGGAAAGTGATCGGAAGTACGTTGACGGATGTGCTATTTTTTACAGAACAGCCAAGTGAGTATTATTATTATTATTATTATTATTATTATTATTTAATTTTAATATTAACATATATATTTATATTATTTTAATTTTATTTTTCAAACTTCATTATTGCGAGTTACTCTCATCCCTTAAAGTTTGAAATTTATCTTAGGAGTCAAAAAGAAAAACGAGTTAAATACTAGTTTTTCATTTGAAATTGTTTGAACAAAGACGGTTGTTACGTCATAGGATAAAGTTGAAACTAGAAAAGGATACAGGAGTCAACTTTTTTAATCAAACTTTCTTCTTTACCCCTTGACACATCACCAATGTGTCGTCGTCGTCGTTGTCGTTGTCGTTGGTGTTTCACAGTATGTTGACAAAGTAATTTAACGAGTAGGAGACAGACATTGCAGTATATATATATATATATATATATATACATGTATATATCTATGACAATATTTAACGCGAGCTTGGGTATAAGTCGTTTAAAACTATGAACTTGAATGACGTTGAGACAAACGGGTACGACAAGATAATGTAAATTTTGTTTTTGAGATAAAACTGCAAACGAATGAATTAACGAACGAACGAACGAACGAATGAACGAAGGAAGGAAGGATGAAAGGAATGAAGGAAGGAAGATACGTAAAATCTTTATCGTCGTAGTTGCGTTTCCCTCGACACTTAAACAAATATCAACGCGGACAGGGCGAGAGAAAATTTGCATTTCCACCTTAGTAGTACATCCAATTTACGAAGACACGACGCGAGTTACCTACCACGAGAAAACACCACACTAACGTTGGTATCACCACCTTCCTCCCCCTCCTCCTAACCCCACTCCCTTACTCCAGTAGCAACTACTACCACTGAGAGTGTATCTTGCAAATCTTCTTGCATTCCGTCTATGCATTTTCCTTGGAAAAACAAACAACGCGAAGGAATAAAATAGTCTCGAGTAACTCGTATGATACATTTTTTTTATATTTATTTTATTTTTTTTTCCTTTGTATACTGTCAACATATAAAGTGAGAGAAATAAGAAAAATATATAAAGTGCAACGATTATTTTCAAAACTAAATATTAATGTGAAAATACATATAGCAAGTGTAGAAATATGAAACCGGAATTTTTTTGGTAAATATTACACTGATGCAAATAGATGATAATCAGATGAAGCTAAATCTTGAGAATAAGTCGCATGCGATAGTATTTCCCAACTAAACGTCAAAGATCATTTTCCAGACCTGTTTTGCAGTGTTTGATGGAGCATCATCATGGAGCAAAATAACTTTGCGTTGCCTTTTTCCATATTCCCATAATTTTTCACGCAATGCAAGCATTGAAATCGATTATTTGATGTTGTTAGCGTTCAGTGGTAACGGTTCAAACCAGGTTTTAGCAGCTGATAATAAATTACACTCTTCTGATCCCACGAAACACAGAGCATTGTCTTCTTTCCAAAGTGATTTGGTCTTGCAGTGGCTGTCGATGATTCGTCTTGATTCACCCATGATTTCCATAGCTTAGGATTCTCAAAATATATCCATTTTTCATCACCTGTCACGATTCGATGAAGAAATGACTTTCTTTTGTATCTGTCGAGCAGCAATTCACAAGTGGTTTTACGATTTTCTTGATATCTTTCATTCAGTTCACACGAAACCCATTTTCTCACTTTCTGAATCTTTCCCATGGCTTTCAAACGAATGAAGACGGCTTTCTGCGTCACATTCAATTGATCCGTGAGTTCTTCTTGAGTTTGAGTACGATCTTCATCCAATAAGGCTTGTAATTCGTTGTCTGCAAATTTTTTCAGTAGTTTCCTACGCTCTTCGTTTCTCACGTCAAAATCACCACTTTTTTATTTTTCGAATAACTCAAAACATTGTTTTACCAAGAGCATGTTCACCGTAAGCTTTAACAAGCATTCGATGCGATTCTGCAGCAGTTTTCTTCAAACAATAACAGAAAACTAATGCTGTCGTCAAATCGTAGTTCGTAGGCACAAAACTCGACATGTTTAAGGTTCTAGAAAAATATACCGGTGTAGGAAACTTGGGTTTGTTGTGTGTTGAAAATCTTTGGGAGTACAATTACTAAAATATTTATAATCCAAAATAATTACAAATGATATAAATTTATTAGAGTAAATATACTTCTTATACTAATACAACCTTTGTCTTAAAAATGTCAATCTTCACTCGTGGTTTATGGTGTGTTTTTTTTATCTTACAATTAGTTTTCATGAACCTCAATAATTATTCTATGACCAAGTGCCAAATTAGTGATTAGCGGTAAAAATAATGTACTACAGGTTCGGTAATTTGGCCCGTAGGTCGGCGCTTCGATCGCTAGCGAAATGTATGGGCACCAAAACCACCTAAACTTATGCAAAAACTATAAAAAAATTCCGGTTTCATACTTTTACACTTGGTATTTTTAATGTTTAATGTATGAAAAGCGAAAAAATAATGAAGAAGTATAAAAGTACAAACAGATCTATAACCTATAAATGTTAATAAATATATTACGACCTACCGAAAAGTTCTGTCCGATTTAGGAATAAAACCAAATACAAATCACGGACAGAACTTTCCTCGAGACCTATAAATAGATATTTTTAAATGAATATTTTATCAAATAAATAGTTTACACATGTTGATATTAATCGTCAAACTTTAATATAAACCCCTCTATTGACTTGATATTCATTTGTTCGAAAATAAATCTGGTTGACGTCAGTTTAGACATTGAATACGTTTAAAATAATACGCAGTAAAGTAGATGAAACGACGTTTGCTATCGAAAACTATTCGAAGCGATTAATTCTCTCTAACGTAAGTATATACAGTGGGTATATACGTACGTACTGTACGTCGAGCGATATAACGTTCCTTTATACTCTGACATCATAAATGCTTCGCGTAACAGACGTCTCTATGACGATATTAAGGTCAGCTAAATGACAAAGCTTTCAGATGTGACCTACATCGTTGATACCGTGTTCACCATGTTACACATATGATATACATATATATAATATCTACAGGTATAGCAAGCCTTTTGAAAAGCAGACGGAATAATTTGTGAATATTTCCTCAAACGCGTTCCAAATCTACCCAACTGCCCTACTCTCGACCTTTCAACGATTAGTCTCGATGGAAACGTTATCGAATATACATACACACACACACACACACACATACATACATACATACACACATAAATACAAATATATATATAGTAAAAAGGTACAGGAATAGAACGATTGGCTTTCAAATAGACTCGAGGGCACGATAGAACGAATTGCTTTCAATCTTTCTCCCTCTCTCTCTCTTCCTCTCTTTTTTTTTTTGATCATGTTCGTTCTCACTCGCGAATAATCGAGTCCGTTTCACCAAAAGCACGTATCACCGTTACTTGCTACTTCGTCGGCTCGGTTTATTGCACTTGGAAGACCCTACGAAATATTTGTTACCCGAACAACTACTACTCTCCGTCAAACTTTCGTATTAGTTCGGTAAGAAGAAATAGGGGACGGAAATAAAAAAGAGAGAGAGAGAGATTCTCGAAGTAATACTCCTGTCTTGCTACCCGTGTGTTCCTCTGCTCGTGATTCGAAAGTTTTCGAACGAATGGCTCGGCTGGACACGATACTCAGGAAACGTCGATACTTCTGACTCGCGTCTTCCGGCCCACGAGTTCGAGTTTTCCCTCCCTGTTTCCTCTCTCTCTCTCTCTTTCTCTCTCTCTCTCTTTCTCTTCATCTTATACCTTCTTCTTATTTCTTTATCCCCCTTTTTTATTCTATTTCTTTTTCGCGGTGGAACGTATAGTTCCACAAGTTTTCCGTTCTACCCGTTCCAACTTATTTCCGATAAGTACCCTACATGTCGTAAGAAAAACTATACTTCTACTACGCGCGGTTACTCTCACGAAAGTAATCGTTGACAACTGGACATAATAATAAAAGAAATAAAAAAAGAAAAGAAGGGTGAGGGAGGATGGGGTGTATGTTTCTTTACGATCGAACATACGCTGCTTTCTACTTTAATAAATTTTGTCCCCTTTTGCAAAGTATTTGTAAAAAATAAAGAAATTTTTATTTAACATTTTGATTGTCATGCAGAAATCACGTGTTTTCATCAGAATGTCACGGTAGTAATTTTATTATTTTAATCATTTAATGGCATAATAATAATTAATTGATGAGATAAGATTTTTATTTTATGGAGTGTTAAACACTTACGTAACCCTGACGCAACTCTGACACTGCTGACGGTAGTTGGGATTTTTCTTTTTTTTTTCTACATTTGCAGTATCTTTAGTAAGCGAAAATTTGGATTATTATGCAAAATTTGGATTTTGATTCTCTGAGGGATAAAACGAGAAATTGTGCCACAAATGGTTTCTGTTAACAGCTGACGTGTGTGAATATTTACTGTATATATATTGTATATAAAATTATATAAAAGAAGATACAAGAAGATGTAGTTTATTTTTTTAAAAGAATTGATAAGACTTCAGTCAGTTTACGTTCTTTCACGTTTGAACCATTTGCATTGAAACGTCTCGAAAACGTGATTTCCGTTCATTTCTGTACCTAAAATGAGACACGTGATTATTTTGAAACGTTAATCTGTTTGTTTTTATATTATTTATTACGGTTTGTTAACATTTTGTCTACCACGTTGGTCATTTATGATCAGCCACTGTTTTTCTTACGATGCCAGGGTTTTTTTGAAGTTTGAACTACTTAAATTGTAAAAAAGTTGAATGAAAATTTACAATTGGCGCATTTAAAACTATTAAACAATACAAATTTTCATTGGAATAGCGAAAATAAAAGATTAATTTCTATAAAATCTTGCATCGTAAAATACCATTGTGGTATCCCGAGCAAAACATGTGATCTCAGCGTGGCAGTCAAATTGTAAATGCTTTTAGTCGTAATGCATCACAAAAACTATCATCAAAAATAACCCACACTAATCGTCACTTAAATCATAAAGCAAAGGAGTTAATTAAAGCTAACACATAGTTGAATTATTAAATTGTCAAGTATGAAATGAAGCAAGAAATGCACATAATTGAATTGAAAATTGCTCAATTTCATACTTGACAGCTTAATATCTTCAATAAAAAATTGTTCATTTCTCTCTGATATACAATTAACGTTTTTCTTTATTTTCTCTCTCTCTCTTTTTTTCTTTTTGTTTCTTTTATCTAGCCGAGAGTATTTATACAATCTCGGCACGACATCTGTTGTGCAACTGCGGGTGACGTTGATTCAATCTTGTTTACGAGTAACGGCCTGACTATGCTGGGATAAGGGAAAAGGAGAGAACGAAGAATCGGGTAAGGGGGTTCTAGGGTGATACAGGATAGGAAAGGGGGATGATGGCTCGTAATGGGGATTCGGTGAAGAATATATTTCTCTCGACT
>JACGTP010000121.1:0-25539 GCA_023678845.1 Mischocyttarus mexicanus | reverse complement strand
CATATTGCAATTTTATCTTCCTCACTTCGTATCGGATCTCTACGTCCTTTTCCCATTCTTCACATAACCTCAAACTCGGTCATATGTTTAGTCCATGATATTCTCAAACATCCTGCGGTACGTCCACATCTCAAAAGCTTCTAGTTTCCTCTCGCATTGTATGTTTAGGGTTCCATGTTTCCGCAGCGTATCAAAAGCACTGGGAAAACAACATTTGAGTATCCGAGTTCTTAAATTCCAGGCTCTAATCGCGGTTCACAGAGCAGTTTCTTAATCTGCAGAAAGGGACACGCGAGACTTTCTCGATGGGAATCTTTATTTCTGAGCAAAGTAGTCCATGAAAACAGTTGACAGTTGTACACCAAGGTAGTCATACCTCTCGACTTTTTTCAGGTTTTCGGGTTCCGCATACAGATTGTTCATTGGACGGTTCCGTTTAGGTGACAATCGTGTATTTGGTGTTCTTAACATTGAGTGTTCAGTTGAACACCGTTAACTCGTATTCCATCGGCATTATTTTCTAGGACTTTGGTGACGATTTCTTTTGAATATAGATTGAAGAGGAGTGGTGGATCGGATTTGACTGTTAAAAAAAAAAAAAAGAAAAATAACAAAATTCCTGATGATCATTCGTACGATTAGAGTTTTTGTTGTCGTTATATGCAACTATCATCTACCCGACTTTTTCAGATCCGAGCTGTCAAAGGGGAACACTCGTGCGTTCGATTAATCCGTTCTTTGTTTTTGTTTTGTTCTCTTTTCTTTTCTTTTTTTTTTTTTAAATACGAATTAATCCGCACAGTATTGTTCTAGTTTTTTCTTTCCGTTGTTGCTGTTTTTTTTTTGTCGGTTTCGTTATTTCTCTCCCTCCATTTCATTTTATTTCGTCCCGTTTTGTTTCTTCCCCTATTTTTTCTTCCCATCTTTTTTTTTTTTGTTATCCGAACAAAACCCTGTTATCGTATCCGTCACGCTTCGGTAAATATTACAACGCTGATTCTGCTTCACTTCTCTTCTCTTCGCTTCTCTTCTCTCTTCTGTTCTATTCTGTTCTCTTTCTTTCTCATATTTCAACAACCTGCACGCGAACGTACCGAGAAAAGCATTTATTTAAACGATGGAATTGAAATTCACGTTATCTGGATATATCGTACCGTGTCATTGCAAACGACGTACGGTACGGTACGGTATATCCATGCTGCATATACGCTCGATGAGTAAACAAAATCGGAATCGTTCTACTTCGGGAGCCATAACGCCGATAATTTTCATTTGGAATGTCAATAGATACATTCCCACCGGGTTCATACCAGGTTTCGTTCGTAGTACGATCGTCGCGATAGGAAACCCTCAACTATGAAAATTCGATGAAATATGCATTATATGAAATAAATAAAAAACTAGAATCGATAACGTTCAATATCCATAATTATCAAATTATAAACACACACACACTCACACACACAAACACATATATAAGCCGAAAGTTTGGAATCCTTACGTAAATTCAAATAAACAAGATATTTCCATGAATAAAAATTAATATTAAAATTATAATATAAAATTGTATTATTTAATTATATAATATAATATAATATAAACATTATTAATATAATAATTAAATTAAAAATTAATATATCTAGCGTATCCTATTATTAAATTTTTCCAAGTGTTTTTTCTATTAGGTTGTCAACTACGAAATGGAGCCAATTTCAATTCAATTATGTGCATTTTTTGCTCCATTTAATACTTGACAACCTAATAATCAAATATTTATCCAATACTTCTTACAGATATTATCAAAAATATCCAAATATAAATACTCGTTCCAAATCTATCCTTAAACGTAAAAAAAAAATAATTCAACATTCTAATTGATCTACACAATAATTAAAATCGGTAAACAATTGCAAACATTTTTGGCTTGTAATGGTTTATCGTGTCGATTAGAAGACAATCATACGAGTTAAGGAATATTTTCAAAATATTTCTACTTAATATTCTCTTTTTGTCTCCTCTTTCTCTCTTGTTCAGTCTTTTGCTACCCGTTAGAGGTCGATTTCTTCGTGTTATTCGACCACCGACGCCTTGTAACTCTCGCTTAATTGCTCAGGGAGATAACGCTTACCTCCCGGCTAATTGCAAATAGACGAACTAACTGCATAATACTTGGTTTGTTACGATCCCTCTACCCGTTGTAAGAGAACAAGTTATCGCACTGATTTCCGGCGATGGGGGCACTCAGGCGTTAATTTAGAATGACCATCCTAGGATCTCATACCGTTAGCATCTCTTTTATTACGATCACTTTACTTCCTGCCACGTGCCAAGGATTACTTAGGGCATTAAGTGAGTTAATATTCCGTAGGTGCTGAGTCACACCATCTATTTCCCTTTCTTTTTCTATTTCACACTCTTCCTCTCTCTCTCTCTATCATAAAATTTTTAATTTTAAACAAAAAAGAGGAAGAAAATCATTGTTTTCACTATTTTCTTTATTTACATAAATTTATTTCAACCAGGTGTGCTTTTTGCGATCATACCTAAAAACTTCTAGAAACATATTGCACAGATTATTAATAATATTAGGCTGTCAAGTATGAAACGGAGCAAAAAATGCACATAATTGAATTGAAATTTGTTCCATTTTATACTTGACAACCTAATATTATTTATTAATTACTAATTAATATATAATATTTTTTATATAATTATATTATTATATTATTATATTTGTATTATTAATATATTATTAATTATTAATAATTATTTATTAAGATAGATAAAATCGTAAAATAGAAAAATGGCGGGAAAATTTAAAAGTTCACTGTAGTCTGTAAAGTAGATTTACAGTTTCCTGTAAAAATACAGTATTTAACGACATCTACAGGATTTAACTTGAACTAAGGTAGAATCTTTTAATCGATGAGGGTTTTACCGATTCACTGTTCGTAACGTCAACGAAGTTAATTTTTGTACTAGTTTAAAAGGATAAATAGCGCCTACAAATAAAAACACAATTAAAGGGACTAATCAAATTATCAATATGTCTGGTTACACTGGACAAGAGAATTTTTGGTCTCAACCGGATACTCAGAATCCGTATAAGAACGAACAATATTATTTCGAGCAACCTAACCAACAATTTGAATTTCAATCATATACAGAACAACCATCAGAATACAATGCTTATTCTACCAAAAGTTATTTAGATCCAACCCAAAGTTCTTACGCGGGTGAAATGTATCCTCAAGACGATTTTACCAAAGGTATTTTAATTAAATACAAATTTAAAATGAAATATTCATTGAATTATATTTCTATTTGGTGAATGGATATTTGTATAAATTATACTCATAGGTGATCATGGGTTTGGAGATGAAGAAGTAGAACCACCGTTGTTAGAAGAACTTGGTATTGACCCTGATCGGATTGTACAAAAGACATTGGCTGTATTAAATCCGTTTCATAGAAGAGGACAAATCGATGACGCTAATTATATTCTTGAAGATTCAGATTTGGCTGGACCGGTCACATTTTGTTTAGCTCTTGCTGCATTTCTACTTTTGGCTGGTTCCAAAGCACACTTTGGTTACGTCTATGGTTTAGCAACGATATCGTGTCTATTGATGTACATTCTTTTAACGTTAATGAGTAGTACCAATAATATTACAATATTATCGGTAGCATCTGTATTAGGATACTGCTTATTACCTGTTGTAACACTTTCTGCATTTAGTATCTTTACTACTCTTCGTGGTACAATTGGTTTAGTTTTCGCAGGTTTAGCCGTTGCTTGGGCAACTCTATCAGCTTCTCGACTTTTGTCTACCATGTCGGGGGAAAATAATCAGCGTCTTCTTATAGCATATCCTTGCTTTCTACTTTACGGAGTATTTACTTTAATTATTATTTTTTAAAACGATGAATGTATGAAAATATGAGATATATTACGTATTGATTATATATCCAACTTTTTTATTCGCAAACAAAAAATATGAAAACTTTCAAATATTCTTTTTCTATTGTAAACCTAATATACTCTTACAATTGCAATAATTTTCTCTCTATCTTTTTTTCTTTTCTTTCTCTTCGATAAATCATACCTAATAAATACATACGAAATAATGTATATATAAATTTTATTTAAATTAGAATGATGTATTTACGTCCGATATTTTATTTGTAATAATAAGATTCTTTACCCCTTTTTTTTTTTTTTTTTTTTTTTTTTGTAACGAATTATTTTAAACAAAAAATAAACAATGCATGTAACAAGTTTAAAANAATCATCATTATGATTTTTTAATAAATTTATAGAAATTATTGTAGAGCCTGTTCTATTTGTAACTTATCCCTTACGTCGGTTCGGTGGTGTAGTGGTCTTAACGTCTACGTACAGCGTAGAAAGAATCGTGAGATCAAATCCTAATCGGACTTGCGTTTTTTTTTATTTTTTTCATACGAATTTTTTGATGAAATATTTGTATATTTCGTTTAAAATATTAATCCTTAAAATAAATGTTATAATTAATAATAATAATAAAATAAATGCGTATACCCAGTTAACACAAAACGTTAATATGACGTACGATTTACGTCATTTCAAAAATGTATCCATTTCAAAAATGACGTAAATCGTACGTCATATTAACGTTTTGTGTTAACTGGGTAAATATTTTTGTCTATTATATTACTGTATCATTAAATACGATTGTATTTATTTATACAGGTCTGCCATCAGATCCAGCACAAGTACAACAGCCCATTTTAGTTTGCACAGCCCACATTCATTGGGATCCTGAATATTGTGATGTTAAATTGATACAAACAATGATGTTAAGCAATGAATTACGTTCCATTTTGGACCAAGCTGGCCAGTCTTTCCGACCTGGTCATAAGCCTGATTCTTCCAATGTGCAGCTTTTACTTTGTGGTGATTTTAATTCTCTACCTGATTCGGGTAAATTGTTTGAATATTATTTATTTAAAAAATAAAATACCCATACCATTAAAATAAATACTAATCAATAATTCTTTTGTTTCTTCATATCGAAAACTAGGTGTCATTGAATTTCTAACTTCTGGACGCGTTGCAGCTGATCATCGCGATTTTAAGGAATACGTTTATAAATCATGCTTACAAAAGATCTCTGGTTGCGATAAACCAAATGAATTTACACATTCTTTTAAACTAGCATCTGCCTACAGCGAAGATATTATGCCTTACACTAATTACACGTAAGTTACAAATATATTCTTTGAATATTGGAAAAAAAAAGAAATTCAATATGATGAACAATATTTGTTAAGATAAAAAATTGTATCCCTTCTTGCAGGTTTGATTTTAAGGGCATAATAGATTACATTTTCTATTCGAAACAAAGTATGGTACCTTTAGGATTGCTAGGACCGTTGAGTGCAGATTGGTTTAGAGAACATAAAGTGATAGGTTGTCCTCATCCGCATATACCGTCTGGTAAGTTGTTTATATTTTTGTATGATGAGAGGATAAAGGATAAACAATACAATATTGTTAAGTAATATATATAAATAAATAATATTAATTTTTCAGACCACTTTCCATTGTTAGTAGAACTAGAAATGACACCAACAGTAGGAACAAGCAACGGTTTGATCTCACGCAGGTAGCAGCCGCTGCGATCTAGACCCAAGTAATAACAAGGGAATGATATACAATAATAAAAATAAAATCTTTATCACTCCTTCTCTTACTTCAGGCTCTAGTAATATCACTCGCAGTCGACTACTATTCTAATAGCGAATATTACGAATACTCCACATTGCCGCACATTCAACATGCTGACAGACATATTGATGAATTATTCTAATGACCAGGTGAAGGGAGTCGTGTTGTAATGCGTTTAGCCCATGTATAGTGTATTGCATTTTTAAGATCTAACTTCCCATATTAAGAGTACCATAAAACCTCTCTATTACCATCATAATATGTAGATACCTATTTTCCTACAAAAAAAAAAAAAACATGATATTCCGATCAAGCCTCTGTGATATCGTCATTAACAATTGGAACAATTTCACATATTTATTATTAACTTAACAAGCTAGTATCTACTAGAGAAAGAAAATCCTAATCTCTTCCTAAATGTCATTAC
Source organism: Mischocyttarus mexicanus (assembly GCA_023678845.1). NCBI lineage: Eukaryota > Metazoa > Arthropoda > Insecta > Hymenoptera > Vespidae > Mischocyttarus > Mischocyttarus mexicanus. The sequence continues at coordinate 19,402 of JACGTP010000121.1, read as the reverse complement.
AACATTCTCCAAGCCAACTTTTGATAAGAATGCTGCCATCCAATGACAAATTGTATTTTTAAACGAAAGAAAACGAAAAAAAAAATAATAATGAGAACATACACGCTATACTGGGCTGTGCGAAGTGATCGGAGTTGACTTAACGATTTCAATGCAAGTACAAATCTGTTCTTATTGGCCACGTATATTGATAATGATAATGTTATATAAGGAAATAGATGATATTTGTAGCAAATGTAATTGTAAGTATGGTAAAATGTAACGATGTTCGTCTATCATAGTAAACATTGAGATATATCAGTTGACCATTCATCATTAGGTATTTTCAGTTCCAATTAATTAATAGATAAATATCTCAAATCCAATTTACTACTTGATAATTCAGTTGTAAAGTAGATAAATATTATATAGGTCAAAACAAAAAATAAAATACATATAACACAAAAAATGTGTTCGTACTTGTACAACTGCATTTCTTTTCTTCTTTTTTTTTTTCTTTTCGTCAAAAACAAATTTAAAAAAAAAATTATCAGTATAAATCGGGAAAATAAAATTGGCTATTATTAAACATGTTTTTTGTTTTTTTTTTTTTTCTTTTTGAAAAAAATATATATGAAAAAATAAAACAATTTGTTTTATAAGTACAATGATTACGATAGTTACCATATGTAAAATTCATAGAGGCACACACATACATACACACACACACACACACACATGCAACTGAATTATACAAATAGTCGATAAACATTTATTTGTCAAAGACGTATTGTGTAGTAAATGTTGTATAAAGTAGACTATTATATTATAGTTTTAATTAACGCTCGTAGATATGACATTCTGAATTGTACATTTAATATTCATTCGCCAATACATTTTTCATGTAACTGAAAATATGGTCCTTGAAAAGAAACAAAAAATGTATTTAAACTTTATATAGCTTATTGACTTCAGGCCTAACGTAACGCATTAAATAATATTTCTCTTGCAATTATATTTCTAATAAAAAACATTTCAATCGCAACAAATACATAGTCATTAATATAATATCATTTTAACTAAATAGTAAAGAAATAAGTAGAAAATTATAAATAAAATATTAATCAATTTGTTATTTTTTTTTTTTTTTCACCTTTAACGAGAGTATAAAGTTTGACGAAATATCCAAATGCTTTTTATCTTTTCATAATTAATAGCTTATTTAGAATGAGAATAAATAAACAGGACCTTAATTTAATTTTTAATAACTTGTCAGAAAAAAAAAAAGAACAATATCAATGGTTTTGTAGCAATTGAATGTTTCATAAATAATGTAATAAAAAAAATATAGGTCAAATCCTATATAGTATAATAGATTATTGTAATAATATTTGTTGTAAAGAGAAAACATATGTTAGTTTTATGAATGTTTTGTCATCGAACGTGTTTTATTTAATTAATTACAAAAGAAAAAAAAAACAGGTTTTCACAAATTCATACGAATGCTAATCGACTGCAATATATTTAAAGAAAAAAATAGAAAAAAAAAATCAAATGAAATAAAAAAAAAAGAACATCCATCTCTTTTACGCGGACGAATAGATTTATGTTATAATAAAGAAATTTATATCAGCATTTAAAAACACTAGGTATTTATAAAAACTTTTTAAATATACTTTCATGCTAAGTGTGTCGCATAGTTTAGTGTATTTATATATATATACATACACTAAACTATGATTCTATGAGTCTATGAGTAATCTGCTAGTATTTCATTATAATTAGATTACGAAATATATAAGTGACGATTATGTTTAGAACAAAACAATTATTAATTATAATACAACTGTAAAGTTATTGCAAATATCATTTAAATTATACGTTTTCATAATGTTTTTTTTTTTTATATTATTTTTAAAATAATTTATATCGTTACACTTTCAGCAATACTTAATGAGTCTGATTAATTAAATAAATATAAAGTAAAATTGGATGCTATTGATTAACGAATCATGCTCTTAATGCATTTTGGCTTACAATAAGATTATTAAGATGAAGTACTAACTGATTACCATATAATTAGTTTCAATACTGGGAAGCTCTGAAGAAATGAAATTATACAAGTCTCTTGGTAGTCATTTCGTGTCACTACGCCTGCAGTTTAAATAATATGTACACCGAGTAAGTTACTCGTATCACTTATTGTCAATATTATGCGTTACAATATTCTTCATTGATATTATATTTTTACTACTCATTATTATTCCTTGAATATATGAATTTATATCAAAGATCAGTATTCAATTATAAATCATATCTGATACTATTTATGCATAATATTGATCTAAAAGTGATATCGTATCTTACTGCCCATATGTTTCTCTCTCTATCTACCTATATATATATACACATATATCACTCTGTCTCTCTCTCTCTCTCTTTTTCTTTCATTTCAATTATAAAAGTGCTACAAAAATGTATACACAAAGATCTTATATAATTGTAACACACACATACACACACACACACACACACAAATGTCTGCCAGTTATTATTTTTAAGAATTATATTTTCAAATGCTTACATTTTTATATCTTACATAATAATTATTGAAATTTCTTTCAAATAAAAAATAAAACAAAAAAATTAAATAATAAGTTTGATTAAATCTGCTAAATAAGAAACAGGCAATATATGTATTATTGTAACTTAAAATAAGTTCATTTTCTTCTTCGAAACTAAACAATCTGTCAAATAATACTTTTCTATCAAAAAACTACTTCATATTTCTTTAATAAAAATAAAATTGTATTAATATATATATGTGTATGTTTATACACATATATATATTATTATATTTAGATAATTTTGTTGCGTTTAATTAGAACAGCGAGTATATCGAAAAGTATTTCATTTTCAATTTATTATTTGAGTTTTTTGGCATATTTTAAAAAAAAAAGAAAAAAAGGAAAAAAATAGTGGAAAGAAAGTATTTTCTCATTAATCTTATTTATTATGCATCTTCTGAGCATCTCCAGCATATGTATCATTCAAATATATTAGTTTTAGAGAAGTTAATATTAAGTAGACATTTTTACTCTCGATTATATTATAATAACTACTATTCTTTGTGAGATTCTGTACAATGCGAACACTGTGTTCTGTTGCTTGGAATGTTTAGTGTATTTGTATAATTTCCAACTTTGTAATGTGTAATTAATGCCTGTTATTCTCTGTACTTTGCAATTTAGGTATAATATGATATAACTTACTTAAGAATATAATATATATATAAATATATGTATATATGTGCATATAAGTATATATATATTATACAAAAGGGACACTATGTATGCAATACTGCATAAGTTTATATTATTACATTAAATCAAGAAACATTTTGTTTATTATTAAATTCGATAAAGAAAAAACAAAAAAAAAAAGAAAAATATGAAATAAGAAGAAAACATTTTGTATAGAAATTATTGAAGTGCATTAAAATAAATTTTAAGTAATCTTAAAACATTGTTGACCGACAATTTTACTAAAAATTTAGCTCATCTCACCGGTTATTATTTCTTTATTCAATGTGAAAGTTAAACAATTTAAATAAACTTTAATTAATTTTATTTAGCATTGATATTTTACAAATATATCCAATTTTGGTTCGTTTTCTTTTTGAAGAGCATACTCTACTCGAGTTTAACTCGTAACCGGTCAACAATGTGTTAAGTAAATTCACATTTTTACTAGTTTTACTAAATTTTAATGAGATTATATGTATTTCTTGATTTATAAACTAAAAATTGAAGGATGTGTTAGGATATCATAAATGAATAATATATGATTCGATCTAATCATGTCATTTACTACGCAGAGATTATTAAAATGACTTGATTTGCTTCGATACAAGTTTTATTTATGTACAAGAATATAAAAAAGAAGAAGAAAAAAAAAAAAGAAAGGAATATTAAATATGTAATTCTGCGAGTGAAAACGAACAAATTAGATTATCTGAGATAATAATAATTAAAAGAAGAGGAAAAAAAAAATAGAAAAAAAATATTAAGCGAGTCCTGACCTCATATGTGGTATTGCACGAGTGTCGATATTTGACTTCCATAGATAAGAATTAAGTTATACAAAATAATAATAATAATAAATAATAATAATAATAATATTAATAAGATGAGCACAGCACATTTCAGCCTGTACTTTTATAAAAGAAAATTAACGTTCAAAAAATTTCTAGACATTGGAACACAATTCTTGCGTCCTCAAAGTGCTAAATCTATAAATTCAGTCAGGTTTCGTGTAAGCTTTCAAAAATGTAACTTTCGATAATTGAAGAATTTGAAAAAATCATTTGAGGATAAAAAAAAGCATTTCTTTGAGAAATATATATAGATACATTAACTTGATTCTTGTGTAAAAGTGATATGCGACCTTGTGATCGATAGAAAGACCTAATTGATTATCGTAGAAATAATGACAATAGTTCTTCTATTGTCGTTAAATCATTTTCTAGAAATTAATAACTTCTCAATAATTAATATATTAATTGTAGTTTTTTAATTCACACATTTAAATGTAACGACAAAAGTAACTTTTAAATCTTTAAACTTTAGATATCTTCTTAAGTAAAATACATCATGCATTTAATCAATACCGTACGTACAACAAACACCATTTCATCGTACAATAGGAAAATGATTGCATTGTATTACATAATAAACATTGTGATTGTGACTAATGTACAGACATGATTTGTACTTCCCTTTTATATAAATGAATCTAAACATTATAATCATAGATTATAGCAAAGCACAGATTAATAATCAAACATTAGAAATCTCTCTTTGTTAAACATTCGAAATGAAATAATACTCAAGAAAACATGGAAAGTACAAATATGTAGCTACACGGTCCTGATTGAATATTGGTAAACAAAAGTTGTAAAGACATAACCAAGGAGAGAATGTGTAAAATTATATCATGATCGAATGCTCTGTCAGTCCGCACTTAAATACCCTTTTCGTGTTATTTAAATATACATTTTAAAAGTGGCATATACTTTACTTTTTATTAAAAATGCAATGATTGTATATGGGCTGCATTTGAATCATGATCGAATGTAATGATTTACTAAGCGATGCAAAATAAATGAAAAAAGATTTAAAGAGATATTATCTTTGTAAAATACTTTTTCCTATCCTATTTGGTATACATTTGCAGATAAGACGAACTGTAAAAATTAATAATAATAATACTTTTGGTATATACATTTTTATTCCACTTAGTTACAATGCTTATAAATTAAATTAATTGTAATTCTATTTAGTTCTTAAATGTATTTAAATGTAGTTTCTTCTCTAAGTGCGGTAACTATCTCCATTTTTACAATACGCTGTAAATAACGACTTAAAAATTCTTCACAATAACCAACCAAAAAGTACATTTTATTTGGATGTATATTACGTTGAACAATACCGGCAATTCTAATTATATTATGTTGCCTTTTAATAATTACTTCGCATAGAAATAAATTATGCCACGTGCCTGTTATAAAACGTCTAATAAACATATCCTCCAATGCCGTTTCAGCTGGTCTGTTGCCATCTTTTATATTTGCTAAATTACAAACAAAAATATAAAGTTATAATTATTATATCACTATTATGTATACTTTTTATCAATTTACTTTATAAGTACATGTATTCCAAGAATTCCAAGATTTTCTATGGGCAATTAAATGTGGTGGATTAGCCATCTCATATGTTAAACGTAAATTTTTTTTCTGTGTTGGTTTATATCGACCAGATTGAACCTTATTAACAACAGCACTCATATGTATACAACGACGCAGCAAAGGTTGTTGTAAAAAAGACATCTGTGTATAAATAAAAAATGATACATTAGCATGATTGACAAGATTGTATTAACTCTTTTTGCACTTAAGGGTTTCAGTATGGTGCTATTTAAAATTTAACTTTAAACTTAAGGGCTCTGCACTGAAGTAATTTTTATTTAAATACAAATAATATCCAGTTTGTAAAATAATGAATAAAAATAAATAAAAATAATACTCTTAATTCTTCTGAAATAAATTGTAAATGAAATTTTTTCAATAAAATATTATACAAAGTAGTTGGTAATATGAATAAAACTTTAAGTGCATAGGGTTATAATCAAAAAGAGAGGTTATGTTAGGAAATTTTGACTGTAATATTAAAAATATGAATAATTACATTAACTGCATTTGCTAAAAAGGCCATTTTCTTTGATTGATTGATTTAACAATTAACTTTAATATATTATAACATATATAACATATTAAAACACAGTAAAAAAACACATCAACTAAATGAAGATATAAATTCAAGACGAACACTAAGAGGGGGTAATACTACCTTTGCGCATAATCTACATTTCGTAGCTAGAACAGAATATTCAAAATTACGCGCCAATGTGACGTCGTATAGGAAGATTTGAATTTCGAATTTAAACAAAGAAGATAATTTTTCAACCAATTAAAAGTAACCTTTTATTGAGAATAAATCTACAATTAAAGTAGATATTCACAAATAATTGTAGAATGAATTAGCGACACCTGGAGAAGATAATAGAAACCGTTAAGTTCAATAATTGCAAGAATAAATTATAGAAATGCATTTAATAACAATATAAGAATATAAAAAAATATAAAATAACATTAAAATAATAAAACTTGGAGTATAAGAAGATGAAAGAAAAAGATTAAGTAAGAGTGTAAAGAGAATAAATATATTAAGAGAACGTTAGAAGTCTATTCTACAAAGAAGAAGAAGAAGAAGAAGAAATAAAAAAAAAGGAAAAGGACGAAGGATAGATAGTAGTTATGGTGGGGTGCAGTAAAAGGGGTGGGGCAAGAGCGTCGGTGGTTACGAAGAGAGAGGGTAAGTTAGTGAAGGGGTAGGGGTAGCTCGATTCGTTGGAGGCTCGTTGATCGGAGTGCGAGCACAGTGTGCGTCCTGACGTGACAATGGCGGTAGTTGTGATTACGGTGCGGTGCATTATTGTGATCAGCTGATCGAACGTGGTTCCGAGGAGATAGAGAGTAGTAGTGTGTGCGTGTGTGTGGGTGCGTGGGTGCGTGCGTGGCTGCGTGTGTGAAAGAGAGAGAGAGAAAGAGAACGTAAAAAAAAAAAAAGAGAGAAGGGTATTGTGATCACAAAGAAGAAGAAGAAGAAGAAGAAGAAGGTCAAGAGAAAAGGACGGAGAAAGTGAAAAAAAAAAAGGTACGATAAGTGGTTGGTTCGTTTTATCGAGAAAAGGAAGGTGTTAATAAAAAGAGGAAAGGAAAAAATATTATTTCAGGTAAAAACGATGTCCTCTACCTCGTCGTCGTCCTCGTCGTCGTCGTGGTCGTGGTTGTCATTATTATTGTTGTCATCATCATCATCGTTGTCGTGGTCGTATTCGTGAGAGAGATCGACTGTGCCTTCGTAGGCGCCGTCGTTCCTAATCCCTCTCATATTGTGTGAGTGTGTGTTGCTAATATATTAGCAGTGGCCCCTCACCTGCCCCCCGGCCCCCCAGCCCCTTTATATCCGGTGTGTATCGTGCACGAATGCGTGGAGTTCGCACGAGAGGTAGATAAATGTCTCTCAACCATGCCCGCCGTGCGGAAGTACAGAAGGGATACCAGTGAAGTGAGCTGCTGCCTCAAGTACGTCATCTTTGGATTTAACGTCATGTTTTGGGTACGTCTAAATTTTAGTTTCTTTTTTTATTATTATTTTACAGCTTATTTTTTTATACTTTTTCAATCATATTTATTTGTGTATGTATGTGTGTATTCTTATTTTTATATTATTCGTATCTTATCACAACAAGTATAACATAATCTTCGTAAAAATATCGATTTGAATCATTGAATCTAGATCCATTTATCGTAACGAACATGCTGATTGGTTAATATTCAAGGAGATTTTGTTCGAAGGAAATTTCAATTTTCTTTACGAAGTTGAAGTACGTTGCAAAAGTAGTAGTAATAATAGTAACAGTAGTATTATCTAGTTTATTTTGTAACTGTGATAGAATAAATGCGAGTAACTTGTTTCTCGTTGAACCTTGTCGTTTAACGTCGCGTTACCATGGAGAAAGAGAGAAAGAGAGAGAGAGAGAGAGAGGAATTGTCAGTCTTATTCAATCCCCATCCCACCATCAGTGCGTTCACCAGCTTTCAATGCAATATAGTAAGTAAGTACTATGCAAGAAGTCTGTATATATTCCTTTGTTCGGCCCTTCTCTTTACTGTATCTTACTATTCTAACCTTCAAACGTAATCCTTCTTCCTACTTTTCATTCATCGACCATTGTAATATCACAAAAATCATTTAATTTCTTATTCTCCAATAACCCTCCCTCCTTTTTTAACCAAGCTAATATAATTTAATATCCTGAGAAAATATCAAATCAATTATTATATTCGATAGATCTTTTCGCGCGCTTCGATGATTCCCAGCCGCCATTTTGGTAACGCCGAAAGAAGTCAAGAAAAATTCTTATTTGCAACGATCTTAAGGTGGGGTAAATAAGCATTTTCAGAAATATCTTTGAAGAAAATTCTTATAAAAAAAAGTATTTTTTTTCACAAGTTATACTCTACCCTCCCCCTTCCTTAATCCCTTTAACCTCTACTGAACTTGTGCGACAATTCTTAAAAGTAAAAATATATTTTTGAATAATTCATTTAAATATAAATATATGTATGTGTATTTGCATAAAAATAAATTTTATATTTATATATGTGTGTGTATGTTTGCATAAGAATAAAATAAACAAAATTAATTGAAAAGGTAAACAAGAAAAAAAAAGAGAAACAGTATAACAAACTTTCTCTCTTACGGGGGACACTTGTACAATTGGTATCGATGAAACTTGACTTGGTTTCATTTGTATAAATTACAATAGTATATATGTATATATGTTATATACTTTATATAGAGGTGTGCACGTATTAATGCATTGACTGGTCGTTTTGTAAAATCGCAAAAGGTCGCCGAGTGTTTCGATGGAGAATAAAAGAGAGAGAGAGAGAGAGAGAGAGAGAGAGAGAGTGAGAGAGTGAGAGAGTGATAGAAACAGATAGATAGCCAGATAGGATAGATAGATAGATAGATAGATACATAGATGGATAGGGTTAGGAGTGGAGTGAGGTTTAGGAGAAGGTGGTATGGTGGGAGAAAGACCGGGAACGAGCCGCAATGCAGTTCGTATGCATCGTCAAGTGTTCCAATTGCGAGAAGCAGGGCGCATATGGTATATACGTGTGCGTCACGGTCTGTATGTATATATTGGATAGAAAACGACGCGCGTATATACACGCCGGACGCATCCCATTGTAAATACGGGGAATTAAACGAAGTTCGCGACTCGTGAACCACCGACCGACCGACCGACCAACCAACCAACCAACCGACCCTATGTGCAGCATGTATGCACATGCACAAACGTCGCGTCGTGTCGCATCGCATCGTTTCGTTTCGTTTCGTTACGTTCGTTTCGTTTCGTTTCGTTTCATACGGTTCTTCGAACATATACCGAACCCTTTTCTTTGTTTTTGTACTTTTCTCTCTTCTGAAACACCCAGCCCATCCAATCCACCCCTCTCCTTTTTCCAGTCCCTTTTCTTTGACTTCTTTGATTCTCCACATTCGTACCGTTTAGCGAAAATCGATCGTACTTTAACGAGTTTCGTTTTCTATTGGACAACCTCACTGGACTCTATCACGTTCGTTCAAATACTTCCGAGAAAGCCACTAGGAACTTTTTGTCTTTGTTTTATCTTCGAACGATTAGTCATTCGAATTAATTGAGATGATTTTTTTTTTCCTCTTTCCTTTCCCTTTCTTTTTAAATGCTAAAATTATGTGTATATATAAGTATTTGTCAGGTTGGTTAGAATTTTAAACGAGGAAGTTATTACCAACTTTTGACGTCATATTTTATTTTGTGATCGATTAGGATAGTCATCGGTTATATATTTTCCTCCTCTTCGTAAAATATCTTTATACAAAATTTCTCATATCAATATTTTTTAAAACTGTATAATTTATTTATAATAATTATATATTGAATTTATATTTAATTATTATTTATATTATTTTTAATTATTATTTATTAAATATTTATTTTAATAGATTCTACAACAGGAAAAAATCGTGTGTGAAGATCTGTTATTGGTGAATAAGGACTTTGAGAAGATTTCCATGTAACTTGATCAAATACACACACACACACACACATACATACACATTCATATACAATTAAGAGCTTGGCCTTGCAAAGATCTCATCGTTAGTGAAACATAATTATTACTCTTATAATAAGGATCGTTAAGTATGTACTTTCCCACCTAAGCTACTTTATAGATCTTTATCGATCGCTAATGTGGGTATTTTGCTTGTCAGTCGTGACGTCATACCTCAAACAAACTTGAACCATAGTTGTAGAGAAACCACAAAAAAAATAGATGTAGAAAATGATTTTGAATTTTGTATAAATATTATGTTAAGTATACGATTATTAAAACTTATTTTATTTTATTTTATCTCTTTGACACTTCAATGAAACAATTCAACATATGTAATTCTTCTTCTTCTTACTTTAGACCTGGGGCCTGTATATTATTGGGATGGGTCATCCTGAGAGACTAACGTCCAGCTGTCCCGCCATCTTTTTGAGGGCCTTCCTTGTGATCTGGATCCTTTTGGTTTATCGTCGCGTGCTGTTTTAACCATGCTTTCAGCATTCATTCTCGATATATGCTCGTCCTAATTTCTTCTACTGACTCGTCCCCATCTTACTATGTCTTAAATATCGCATTGTTCACTTAAATTCACATTTCTTATGCGAATCTCTTCTTGTTTTTCCTAGCATCAGCCTTAGAATGTTCATTTCGGCAGTTCTTAATGCTTGCTTTGTTTTTTTTGGTGTCCGTTCTAGTTTCGATGGCATATGTTAATACTGGACGTACACACGTTTTATATATTCTTGTTTCAGCCTCCTTTCTCAGGTATTTGTTTCGCCATATGATATTTTTTAGAGCACCTGAGACAACTGCTGGCTTTCTTACTTGGTTAGTTGTTTCCTTGTAAAGATCGTGGTGGCTTGTTACGTTTACTCCCAAATAATTCAACGTCATCGTCTGTTCTATTATTCTGCAGTTCAATTCTAGTTTACATCTTAAGGGATTTTTTTTGGAAATAGTCAGACATTTAGTTTTTTTCGGCTAATACGACCGTATTATATTTTTCCGACGTGATATTGAATTTATGAAGAAGCTTCTGTAAGTTGTCTTCGCTGTTGGCCATTAGGACCACGTCACCTGTTTAGCATAATATATCGAAATCCCGGTTTTCCATTTTATTATCCATGCATTGGTTTTATGCTCTCCTTATTTTATTCCAGTATTTACCGAGATTTTCTCCGTTAATTATCCTTGGACTCGAATTTTGGTTGAACAATCAGAATTAAGTTCTTCAATAATATTTATGATTTTTAGTGGGACCTTATACTCTTTTAGGATCTCGGAATAGTAAATATAATGGAAGTATCTATTATTACTTTTGTATTAATAACTCTTACGAATAGTAGCATGTGATAAAATTAGCACGCATACGTCATTAATAAAAAAAAAAAATTATAAAAAACATAACAAATATTTCGACGAAACACGAAGACCGTGGTGAGTCATGGAGAAATTTGCCGAAAATTTATCAGCATGATAGGACAAGTAATTGTAGTAGTAGTAGTAGTAGTAGTAGTAGTAGTAGTAGTAGGACTAGTAGCAGTAGTAGTTGTAATAGTAGTCAGCAGTCTTCTTCTTCTACTTCTTCTTACTCGTCGTTACGCTTGTTCTTCCTCAATCCGGTAGAACCGGGTTTTGATCCTTGAAAAAGGACGACCGGATCTCGTCCTTCGCGTCGCGTAGTCTGACGAGGCGAACGAACTCGTTCTCGACTGCACGCTGCCACGTATTTTCAAGATTAAAGTCTACATTTCCTTTTCTTTCACATTTAACGTGTTTTATCCTTTTCAATAGAAACAATAAATAAAAATAATATTTTTTGCGATGATTTATCCTGCTTGATTTTTTTATAAATTTTCCAATCAATTTTCTATGAATTTTATTAAACCTATTGAATACATTCTACATTTGAATATGCATCTATAAATAGAAATAAGGAAAAAGAGTATAGAAAATATAAAAACTTTGTAGACCTTTGAAAAAAAATATAAAAATATTGACTCATGCATATATGAGTTTTGTGTAGGTGTGTTAGTTTTACTGTGTGGGAGGATCGACCTTGTGTTGGTACCATAGCGTTTTCTAGTCAACGAACGTTACTTCCTTTTATTCTTTTTCTCTTACAAACACGTATGCACACAATACAGATAGAAAATACATACACATACACATGTAACTACAGGACGCACATATTCGAACGTGAACACCACCCTCTCTTAGTACGCGCTGACGCGCACGTATCCCACGTGCACTCGTGCATTCACGATTCTCTTTCTCTCTTTCTAATTAACTTGGAAAACGCTTAATATATCAGACGTACCAATTAATTCGGTGCTTCTTTTTTTTTAATTTTATTTAACAATTTTAGTTATTAAATTTTTTTCAAAGCGTAATACATTCGTCATTATTCGAAAATAGGTTCCATTATTTTCTGATTTTTATATACTACGTTTATATAACTATTATTATAGTTATATACTACTATTAATATATACTATAATATATGTATATTACTATTATATAATATTTTATTTAATATAATATTTTTATTAGGTTGTCAAGTATGAAATGAAGCAAAAAATGCACATAATTGAATTGAAATTTGCTCCATTTAATATTTGACTACCTAATATTTAATATAATATTTTATTTAGTATAATATTTTATTTAGTATAATATTTTATTTTTATACAATATTTTATTTAATGAAATATATTTGGTTAGCGAAAATTCGACAATTTTTTCTTTCACTGATTCAATATAATTTATTTCGATAAAGAAATAAAAAAAGTAATCAAATAAACGTTACTCGTAATCGTATAAAATATGTGTTTGTACGTAATGTGTCTATTATCAAAGTTCCTTGAAACTTTCATCTTGCGAATCCTGAGGACGAACTCTGTTTGAGGTATATCATTACTAAAGTCGTCCGCAAAACCGGTTTCCGAGCAAGTCAGCCGGCCACCGGTGTGCTTTTCTGCTGACGCGATTTTTCTCTCTCTCTCTTTCTTTCTTTCTTTCTTTATCTCTTACTTTTATTCTTTTTCTTATCCCTGCGTCATCTTTCCAGCAACTTTGCATGCTTTGCTTTTTTCGAAATCAAATTTGTCGTATGTAAACATTAAACAATGAAAACTTTGCTATTACGTTACTAAAAATATTTCTTACACATTACTAAAATGTTAATAAATGTATCATACAAAGTTCAAAGAGTTCTATCTTGTCATTGGTCGTTCAAAAAAAATTCTTAAAAAATGTTTAAACAACCGAACTGTCATACGAGTTGCGTTACGGTTGTGTCAGGGTTGTGTCAGAGTTTTGTCAGGGTTGTGTCAGGGTTTTTTCAGGGTTGTGTCAGAGTTGTGTCAGGGTTTCGTCAGGATTTTGTCAGGGTTTTGTCAGGGTTTTGTCAGGGTTGCGTCAGGGTTTTGTCAGGGTTTCGTCAGGGTTTTTTCAGGGTACTGTAATCCATACAGTTAGTTTATCCTAAATTTGAAACACGTTGCACACACACACCCACTTATACACACACACACACATATATAATTATTTGGAAATATCAATAAGTAAGTTCGGGAAAGAAGTTTTCAATCGTGATCGAAACTCGGTTTGGTAGAATTTCTTGAAGCTTTTTAATTTAGCCTTAAGAGAGAAAGCTTACACATCTTTTAAACGATTCGCCTTTGCCATTAATTACTTTCTTTACTATGAAAAGGGATTAAACGCTTCGGGGCAGCTGTCGTCGTCGTAACGGGACGGGATTTTCAAGCGAAATAAGGACGATTCTTCTTCTTCTTCTTTCTCTCTTTCTTCCTTTTTCTGTATCTTCCTGTCTTTTACTTTCTTACTTTCTCTCCTCTGAAGGCATTTCTCTGCTTGAAATGGCGAGTACTTTGCAAAGGATAAAAGTAAGATCCTCGACGTCTCCCTACTTTTCCTTGATGTTACGAATCATAGTTTATATACATATATACCTACCCAATGAAAAAACAGGACAAACGAGATATTCACCAATCCTAATTTGACTTCATTTAAATCTTTCTTTCATCGATCTTTCATTCTTCTTCTTTTTCTTCTTCTTTTTCTTCTTTATTTTTTTTTTTAAACATAATTTAATAATTGTATTAGGCTTTCAAGTATAAAATGAAGCAAATTTCTATTTAATTATGAGCATTTTTTTTGCCCCATTTCATACTTAACTACAACTAATATTATCTCTTTTCCAATCAAAAGTTAATCTAACTTTATTGTTCGATAAAAAATGATTTATGTAGCTTTTCTTATGTTTTGAATTTAACACTAGATTTATGGATGTTGGTAATATACCTGCTTTTACTGAAATGAGTCAATTTGACTCATACAAGAAAATTGAAGTTTTTTGGAAAGAAAATAGTTCCAAATCAATTTAAATGAAAGATTTATTATTAAAAAATTCATTGACAACATTTTTTACATATATATCATGTTTCTCAAATACATTTCCCATAAATATTTCTGTTACATTGAGCACAAAGGTTTTTAACATCTATTTTTATTGCATGATTCTTGTACTTGACAATTCTTTCGTGCATCAGTAGTATGAATTTTTGTCATTGGAATGTAAGTGTTCTCGACTTCTTCTCTATATTTATTTCTTAGCTCTTCAGCCAATTGGAAAATAAAATCTTTTCTTGAAATATTTACTTGAGTGGTCTTTTTATACAGAATCCAAGCATTGATAGCTGCTAAATCTAAAATGTTATAGAAAACTTGTAGAGGCTATCTGCGTAAGCTTGCTTTAACGCAATATTTTCAGGCCATTTGGTCAAATACATCCATGCCATACTTGGTGCTATTATAATAGGTTACTGCTTCTGGAATAAGTTTCTTATTTTTTTCAATTGTTATTTTTTTATGCTTTGAACTTAGTAGTAAAAGTTTTTTATTAGGCTTGCTTTTATAAATGGTCAGGGTATAATTCTCAGATTTATAAAGTTTTATAGAAAACCGTGTCATTTTATCTTTCTTAATTTTCACAATTTTAGGTAATTCTTTTCTGGTTGCACGTATAGTGCCAACCAAAGTAGTTTTCTTAGCTAATAACTTTTTTGCAAGTGAAATGCTTGTAAAAAAATTATCTGTAGTAATATTTCGTCCACAGCTTAAATATGGCTCTGCAAGCTTAGTTATCACAAATTCACTCAAGGGAATGTTTGATCCTCTGGTTTCATCTTTGCCCAAGTACGGAAATCCGTTTACAAGGTATTTGCTTCTAACATCGGATGTCAGCCAAAATTTGATGCCAAATTTATCCGACTTATTCGGCATGTATTGTATAAATCGGCATCTAACTTTAGGCCTGATATGAGCAATAAATTTCATGTGTTATACAATTAATTGTTAAATCATTCTATGAGTCAAATTGGCTCAAAACCGTAAAAATAGGTATACCACATTCGATAATGCGAATTGAAGGGGTCTGCGGGGAAGAGGAATCAACATTTACATATATTTCATTATTTCACTAAAAACCAAAGTATGTTTTTAAAAAATAATAATAAATTTTTATACATATATATAGTAATCAAATTTGCAATTAGCCAAATTGGTTCAGTCTGTAAATCTAATGGTAATAAACAATTTTAATTTACACTAACAATTATTCCATTAAAATAGAAAACCATTAACAAAAACCATACTCTTTGTTACAAACTTTTTATATTATTACCATTAAAAATTTGAGTAAAGATAACTCGGATTAGCATAAATGGTTAGTTAAATAACCTTTTGATTCAATGTAGACGATATCTCGTTCGTTAAGATTCGAGCGTAAAACTTTCCGAGAAGATTCAAGGTTGAAATCAAAGAGCTTATTAATAATTCAATTCTTTTCACGGTAAGCAATTGCGATAAAAAGTTAGAAGTTATTGTAATATTCCAAGGTCAAATGAAGAGAAGAAAAATAAACGTTTCCCGGGAGAACGTAGAAAAAGGAACAAACTAACTCTTTCGAAAATTTATCACGTTGAGGTTCTTTTAAAAAGACATTTTCCGAGGTTCTAAAAAGAAAAAGAGAGAGAGAGAAAGAAGGAAAAGGGAAAGGAAAAGGAAAAAAGAGTAGTGAAGAGGAAGGGAGAAAAAAATAGAAAGAAGAAGAAAAAGAGGAAGGTAATCTCACGAACCGAAGCGTAATGTTCCTCTTCCTTCCTTCCTCTTTCCCCGTTTTTTTCCTTCCTTGCAGCAGATAATTCGTATTCGCATTCGAAGCACGAAATGCAGGAAGGTATCTTTTAGATATACGTTCGAGCTTTGTAGAACAAGGACGAATGGTGGGAATAGTAGGGTGCCCTTTCTCCCAATCTTATTTTCCTTTTCGTTTTACAACTTCCTAGGAACCCCCTCCCTTCCCCCACCTACCGCCCCCTTACCCACACCCACCTTTAGTCAAGGGCTTAATATTAATATCGCGTTGGTACGAGGAAGTAGTTTTGCCATTCTAGGATAGTTTCTAAAGTAAAGTTTTCCTTCAGTATCCCTTGAGAATCGTTTTCATGGTACATCTTCAATTTATATCTGTATCTTTATCCGTTTCTTCATATATTTATCCTTTCGTAACGTAGTACAAAAATAACGACGTTCCACTGAACAATTTGCGCTATGCGGACGACACAGTACTCTTCGCCGAAAACATGCAAGACCTTCAGAACATGTTGAACAATGTTACCACACCTAGCCGAAAATATGGTCCGACACTCAATGTTAAGAACACTAAATACATGATTGTCACCTAAACGGAACCGTCCAATGAACAATCTGTATGCGGAACCCGAAAAGCTGGAAACAAGTCGAGAGGTATGACTACCTTGGTGTACAACTGTCAACTGTTTCCATGGACTACTTTGCTCAGAAATAAAGATTCCCATCGAGAAAGTCCCGCGTGTCCCTTTCTGCAGATTAAGAAGCTGCTCTGTGAACTGCGATTTGAGCCTGGAACTTAAGAACTCGGATACTCAAATGTTGTTTTCCCAGTGCTTTTGGTACGCTGCGGAAACATGGAACCCTGAACATACAATGCGAGGGGAAACTAGAAGGTTTTGAGGTGTGGACGTACAGCAGGATGTTTGAGAATATCATGGACTAAACATATGACCGAGTTTGAGGATTTACTACTACGTTGTTGGATTTTAACGATTATTATTTTCCCTTGAGAAAGAAGGAGAGAGAGAAAGAGAGAAAGAGAGAGAGGAAAGAAGAGATAGATCAAGGTACGTAGGGAAAATGTTCGGGAAACTGCGATGAAAAAACGATTAATGGATGAAATACGGCAAAGAGCTTTTGTAAATGAATTCTTCTCGTAAATCGGTCCTTCGGTATGGGAACGCAGTTAATCTTAATCAGCGTAGGTAAAGCAGGATAATGTCGAGAAGGAAACTTTGCTAAGCCGATTAATATAAATACGCTGGGCCGAACTAAGCGAGTAAATTCTAGTTAGGTTGGAATCGAGAAACTGCCATAATGTAATCTTCCAAGCAAAAGTATTATTGATTCATTCATCTGGAACAGAAACTGAAACGTAAGTTACATATTATACGTACGTTGAATATGTTGGGTAATAAATATTCCTGTTGTCAGGAAAACGCTAATTCTTTCGAATGGTTTCGTAATATTTAATGGGAAAGAAAATTAACGAAACAAAAAAGAAGGAAAAAAAGAATACAACATTGAAATATTTTGTATAAATGTATTTGTACGAAGGTAAAAATATTCATTAAAGTTTCAATGGATTTTCTCTTACTCCCCAAAATTAGTTTCATTCTATCGGATAATTAATTATACACACCGGTTATAAACTGAAACTATCAAGTTCAAACGAAATTTCGTTACTCCCTTTTGGTATAGAAATTTTCCTTTGTTCTTATTAGTCATCCTTTTGGCTTTGTTAGCACAAAGTGAAACACTTGGTTGGAGTATGTTACATTTAATAGTCAATTCTACTATCGTTTTCTTCCAGTTTAATAAAATCTAACAATTTTTATTCGTCGTCGTTGTATTCAATTTCATATGTTTTAGGTTTTATGTTTAAGAGTTGAGAGAAACAAGTGGTTCATATACACGACGTGTATATGCTTTGAATATTATTTCTCTTTATATAAATGCTATATTCTAGCTCTCATATTTTCACAAAGTTCACAAATCACAAATATATATTTCAAATGTGAGCACTGGAAAATCGAACTTTCTATATTTAATTTTGTATTGGAAAATATCCTCGCTTACAGTAAAATCATACATTTTGACTTCCATGTTGGTCATGTATGACCAGCCACAGTTTTTTCTGTTACATCATTGTGGTCATTTGTGACCAAAGCGTTTGAACTACTTTAATTGTAAAAGTTGAATGAAATTTTGCAGTTTATTCATTTTTAACATTATTATTAGGTCGTCCCATAAGTTTCTTCCATTTTCTTAATTAACTTTTTATACTCAATATTTTATATTTTATATTATTTTATTAATATTAAATACCATAGTATTATGAACAAAGTAATAAGAAATAAAATTGTTTATTGTTAAGTAAAATAATTTAAAATACAACACAAACAAAATATTTTATTCTGAAAAATAAGGAAGAAACTTATGGGACGACCTAATACTTTGTAATAAAAAGTGTATCTTTAAACAATTACAAATTTTTATTGGAACACTAAAAATAGATTAATTTCTATGAAATCATGGATTATAAAATGTGGTAGTCAAATTAACACGGTGGATATTTTTCAATAAGTTGGAGTACAATAAAACGTTGATTAATAAAAAAAAAAGAAAGTTAATGAGATTGATTGGATGAAATGACACTCCTCTCGTATCGTAATAATTGTAACAAGATCGAATAGGAATACGTGTCAAAAATGAGTCACCATGTCGATTCGCTTTCTAATTATTACACAAGTCTAGCATTATTAATGTCCAAACAAGAAACTTATGGTGAACATGCTCCAGTGATTAGAACATGTGAGACATGGTTTCGTCAATTTAAAAGTGGAGATTTCGATTTGAAAGACAATGCTCTGTGTTTGGTGGGACCAGGATGGTTTGGTGTACTACGAACTATTAAAACCTGGTGAAACGGTAAATACGGATCGCTATCGA
>JACGTP010000120.1:172307-245258 GCA_023678845.1 Mischocyttarus mexicanus | reverse complement strand
TGATAGCTTTGAGTACCTGTCTCGAAAATGTCCAACATTATCTGATGTAAAAATTAAGAAAGGCATATTCATTGGACCACAAATCAGATCCTTAATGAACGATGAAGAATTTAAAGCAACGATGAATACTTTGGAATTAGAAGCTTAGCTGGCGTTCAAAAATATTGTGAATGATTTTTTGGGAAATAACAAGCATCTTAACTATAAGAATATTGTGGCAACTTTATTGGATAAATATAAAAAAATTAGGATGCAATATGAGTATGAAATTTCACTTTCTAGATTCACATTTGGATTTCTTTTTCGGAAAATCTTTATGATTTCAGTGAAGAACAAGAGGATTGATTCTATAAGACATCAAAACTATGGAAACTAGATACCACAGTCGATGGAATGCTAATATGATAGCTGATTAGTGCTGGTCTTTTGAAATGCGATATTCTTGACCAAATCTGAAAAATAAATTACGTCCAAACGTAACTTTATTGAAGAACACAAAAGATGTCATTCAAAATTACTCTATTGTATTTATTTTAATTGAAATTTTGTTTAAGAATATTTAAATGAATATATTTCTAACAAATTGATTTTATTTTGGTTAATTTAAAATAAACATTTGTTGATTTTGTAAGAAAAACTAGATGTGATGGAAAATAAATGAGGATGGTTGTGAATTCAGAACACTGAAAATGAACAATAATTACTATTAAAATAAAACCAACGTTGAAAAGTTTATAATCTGTCAACCTATGATATTAATAAACATCTGTCAATAAAAATAATTTATTCCTTACATTATTTTGAAGATTGAATTATTCCTAAATAATAAATATTTCACGTTTAGAATTATTATAACATCTGAAATATCAGTGATATATTTATTTTAATTTAATAACAGAATATACAATCAATTCTAGACGATAATTCAAATAATCTACTGAAACACATAAATGACAAATTTAGGAATACATTTAGACGATGAGAAAGCAAATTTGGATTTCCATCGTTAAACATAATCTCTTCTTAGTTCGCTTACTTTGAAGATTAATAGCAAAGGTGTGTATGTGTATCATATACACATATACACAAATACATATACATATAATGTATCATACTCGTTAGCGGCTTGAAGATGGACGGATCAACGCAAGTTCAACGTAGATGAGCTTCTATAGCTTTGAACGTTGTGTATATATGTGTGTGTGTGTGTATTACTAACGTCCGTATCCTTCTCATATAAAATAGCCCAAAGCGTTTGAATTACCTGTCACGTAAGCAATGTACCCTTAACTTACGACGTTGGACATTGGACCACCCTCGTTATCGCTCGAGACATAACGGAATTACCATCGATTCTCTGTAGTTGCTTTTAATTAATGCAATTAATGAGGTCGCTAACCGTCGAACGTGCCGAGTTTAACTCGTAGAAGAGACTCTCCCTTGTCTAAGGATTTCTCTCCCTCTCTCTCTCCCTCTCTCTCTCTTTATGCGTGTTTACATATGTGTGTGTGTGTGTGTATGTGTGTGTGTGAGTGGATATTTCATCGTGTTTCCCTGCATTTGACCTATCGCGTTAAGAGATATATGTACTTGGTACGTAGTAGGGAAGGTTACGTATACACGCACGTTTCTCGGCTTTGATTGTTCCAACGGCTAGATTGCGGATTTCATATTTATGACACGTCGCTCAGGGAACCTAGTTCGAGCTTGTAAATAATGCAATCGACTATTCCAATCTCGCACGATCCGCTTCGCCTTCGGGCGAATCGTCGTTGTACTGTTTTTCTCCTAAAAATCGAGATTTTTCTGGAATTTAGAGAAGGACTAGATTGGTAGAGTTTCGACAAATGGAAATAAAAGAATAA
The DNA here is from genome assembly GCA_023678845.1 of Mischocyttarus mexicanus. NCBI lineage: Eukaryota > Metazoa > Arthropoda > Insecta > Hymenoptera > Vespidae > Mischocyttarus > Mischocyttarus mexicanus. The sequence continues at coordinate 243,393 of JACGTP010000120.1, read as the reverse complement.
CGGATCCTAAAGTGAAAGGAAATTTCGTACACGTCAGTTTTTTATTCCGTCTTTTCAAACACTTTACAAACGATTAAACGTTTAACTTTTTTACACGTGTGTGTATGTGTGTTTGTGTGTAAGTGTGTAGGTGGTGTATATGGAGATTGCTTTTATCCATTCTCATTGAGAATTTATTGTATATTCATCTTTTTATAATAATTATTATTTAAATAGACGACAAAATATAATCTGAAGAAAAACTATTGACTTATCAGTGTTTTTGCGAAAATTTTTTTTACTCGCAAAATGAGAATAAAAAAAAAGGAAGCGAATAGCAATGTTTTTCATTTAACTTTAATTTCTTCCTTTTTTTGCTTTCGTCCTTATGTTAGATTAACCACCAACCCCTTCCCACTCCCCTTCTATATTCCCATGCTTCCTCCTAGTTCTACTTTTTGTTTGTTCGGATTTAAATTACTCGCCAGAGTGGTTTCCGTTTTCTTCGAGAAGATCCCAGGCTTTGCCATTGCTCTTGGAAGATGAGATAAGCCCGAAATCGTTAAAAGTTCTGACGCACATTCCATTTCCACTTTCTTCCCATCTCTATCTCGTATCATCTTTCTTTTTCTTCTTCTTATTCTTTTTTTTTTTTATCTTTTTCATTCTTTCTTTCTTTCTTTCTTTCTTTCCTTCCGTTTCATTTTCTCGCCCTTCTTTCTGTTTCTTCATTTTTCTTTTTTTCTTTCTTCGTTTCATCGAATGACACGACCCGATTCTATGGCAACAATAGACAGCTTCTAAAGAAGAAGTTTCGGTCAGGAAAATGAGATTTCTTTTTTAGAAACAAACATTACGAATGCATATTGAGTTTTATGGAATAAGCACTCTGGGATATATCCACTCGTTCGAGAATTCTTTCTCGATTAAACGAGAATATAGAATGAATTTATTGTCCCGTAAAAAGCTATGCGAAAAATAAATTAAATAACAATTGAAATAAATTATTTCAATACGCGTATACAAAATAAAAACAAAATATGAAAATTGTGCATATAATATTAACTAACGTGACAATATTATTAACATTTATTTCCATCTATTAAAAATAATACATACAAATATTCAAATAAATATTTACGTTTTGTGATATTTTATTTAAAGTTTAAAAAATAATTAAAACAATTTATTAAAAATATATTTAACATATTTAAATATATTTAATATAATATATTTATAATAATATAATCCCAGTTAACATAAAACGTTAATATGACGTTAATATGACGTCATTTTTGAAAAATGACCTAAATCGAACGTCATATTAACGTTTTGTGTTAATTGGGATATATTATAATTTATATAATATATTTAATATATATTTTTCTCTAGCAGGTATCGAAATTGTTTAAAATATCTTCTTCTTCATGTACAATCTCCATTTCAGAGGTGTGTAATTATCATTGATATCCTAATTGTACGGTGGAAAAGGCCTTAGGCTTCAATTTGTGTCTCATAGAGCGCGCACAAACCTCACAAGAGTTTTCCTAATTACGGAATCTTCCGCATCACAACCCGCAGCGCTGTGTTACAAATTGTAAATTCCTCTGTCGGGACCACTTTCCAAGACCTTTCGTCTATTCTGTTCTCAGACGACTACCAAAACACACAGAAAAGAGGTTAGGAATGATTCATTGTCCATCATAAAGACGATTTGTTTTACACAATGACACCACAAGAAAACTAAGTAACATTGAAATAAGAACAAGAGCAAGTACAGTCAACGTAGTAGTCACGAAGAAATAAAATCATAGACGAGAATGCGAGCAATATTAAACTTCAATTTAAACGCAAGAAACACACACGTATCCATTGTGATCTGTCAAAAAACTGTTAATGTACTTGTTCTTCTTCAGCTTCATTTTAGAAGCTGCTGCTTTGAATAGGTCAGATGACTTTAAACCATTCTCGCAAGTTCTTGAGCCAAAACATCTTTCTCTTTCCAATAAATCTTAGTCCCACAATTTTTCCTTGGATTATGAGTTGCAGAATCTTGTACCTTGGACCTTTCATGATGTGACCAAAATATTGCAATTTTATCTTCTTCACTTCGTATCGGATCTCTACGTCCTTTTCCCATGCTTCTCATAACCTCTAACTCGGACATATGTTTAGTCCATGATATTCTCAAACATCCTGTGGTACGTCCACATCTCAAAAGCTTCTAGTTTCCCCTCGCATTGTATGTTAAGGGTTCCATGTTTCCGCAGTGTACCAAAAGCACTGGGAAAACAACATTTGAGTATCCGAGTTCTTAAGTTCCAGGCTCAAATCGCGATTCACAGAGCAGCTTCTTAATCTGCAGAAAGGGACACGCGGGACTTTCTCGATGCGAATCTTTATTTCTGAGCAAAGTAGTCCATGGAACAGTTGACAATTGTACACCAAGGTAGTCATACCTCTCGACTTGTTTCCAGCTTTTCGGGTTCCGCATGCAGATTGTTCATTGGATGGTTCCGTTTAGGTGACAATCATGTATTTGGTGTTCTTAACATTGAGTGTGAGACCAGATTCTCGGCTAGCTGTGATAACATCGTTCGACATATTCTGAAGATCTTGCATGTTTTCGGCGAGGAGTATTGTATCGTCTGCATAGCTCAAATTGTTCAGTGGAACTCGTTTAACTCGTATTCTACCGGTGTTAATTTCCAGAGTTTTAGTGAAGATTTCTTTTGAATATAGATTAATATAAACTATTGTAAAACACATCTATACACTTATTCTCTTTGATAATTTGTTTATAAATAATAATACAACACCATGTGTTAGTATATTTGTTCAATACAAACAGAGTTATATTTATACGAATATAATGGTGTATGTATTTATATTTATGGTATCTATACGCAATGCTATTATTTTGCATTTGACATAACTCGGATCAGGATCGATTGGATCGTAAATTATGCGACGTTGAGAAATTGTTTGCAGTACAGCCGAGGAGACGTTCTCTCTGACACGTATTTACGGATAACGTGTCGACTGCAAAACGTCGAGGGCTAAATTCGCTGTACACCGTATGTGCTTTTAGTATATATACATGTATATGTGCATACGTATGTATGTATGTATATATGTATGTATATATGTTTCTCTATCAATTCATCTCTCTATCTCTCAATCCCTCTATTTTTCTTCTAAATGCATGTGTGACTAGGAGACACTATACTCGAGCATTAGGATCGATGTAACGTGTATCAAAGCAGCAGCTCGTTGAGTGATTAGTCAGAGTGCAATGAACATACATGTGCATACGCATTGATGAAAGATTAAATCGTGAGACTGGTTGGGTATAATCGTACTCTCTCACCTAAGCGAGGATGCTTTCAACGTCAAACTAATTGTGTCTCTATTAACAATAGATCGCTGCCATCGTTCTGCCAAACATTCAACAGATCGATTAATTACTTTTACACGAAGGATAATGTGTCTCTATTCTTAACTGATTTCATTAGTTTACCTTGTATCCCATTTGATATTACATTGTTATGAGTTAAATCATTTGATTTTTCTTACTTTGATTTATCTTCATCCCAGTCCTCGTAATAATATTATTGTATAAATAAAATGTATTTAATAAAGGATTGTTTTTATTATTGTTGTTGTTTAAAATAAAATTATGATCGAGTTAGTGTAAATTGTATTGTTGCAAGCAGTCAAGCTGTAGGTAAGATTAAAGATGATTATCCTGCGAAATGTTGAACGTTATCGTGCACTGCCCCAGGTGGTGCACGCACTTTGTCTCTGCTGGTATCTTCGGCACGTGACGTGCAATATGTACCATTAGTAATATTACCTTAACTTAATATAACTAAAGTGTATATATTATGTTTTAAAATATTTTATAATTAAAATATAAATCATTTAAATTTCTATATATTAAATCGTCCCATAAGTTTCTTCCTTATTTTTTTAGAATAAAATATTTTATTTGTGTTGTATTTTATATTATTTTACTTAACAATATACAATTTTATTCCTATTACTTTGTTCATAATACTATGGTATTTAATATTAATAAAATAATATAAAATATAAAATATTGAGGATAAAAAGTTAATTAAGAAAAAGGGAAAATACTTATGGGACGACCTAATATATATTTAAAATAATATATTTAATATATTAGTTTATATTTTAATATATTTTTGAATATATTTAATATATTATTTATGTATCTTTCAAACAGAAATTGAAATTTTATATAATATATAGATATTTGATATTTTATTTAGATACAAATATTGATACCAAAAATAAATTTGTATGTTTTCAGTGGCTCGGTTTGGGAATCATGGCGGTTGGTGTATGGGCATGGACGGAAAAGGATACATTCAACAATTTATCCCGTCTCACGAACGTTGCACTCGACCCAGCATTTATACTCATTCTAGTCGGCAAGTATTTTCCATATACAACCATATACATATACATATAATACCTATGGTATTAATTCTTTTATCTCTTTATTCTGTGTTCTCCTCTTTGAATTCTATAGGAAAGTAGATGTCACGAGAAGAGGATTTAAAATACTCTACAATTTCTCTTTTTCCATTTAAAATAATTCAAACGCGAGTATACAACAGCACTTCAAAACTTTCAGTTTTAATCCTTTGCGCCTCGAGTGGCTATACCGAATCACCCTCGGAATTCGCTTTGAAAATTTTAATGCCTCTACTCTACCTATACTATACTATACTTCGGTTTGTAGTAAAATAGAATAAAAAAAATAAATTCAAGAAAAAACAAGAAAAAAATCTCATTTTCAGTTTATCCTAACAAAGTTTAACGAATTACTGCAGAAATGATTTTTGTTTTTTTGTTTTTTACGCTAATGAATTATTTCTCTTCATTTTCTTTTATTTACCTGAGTAATTAACGAAATAAAATTTTCAACTAATACGAACAAACAGAGAGAGAGAGAGAGAGAGAGAGAATTGAATTTTTTTTTAGTTAAAAAAAAAGGGATTAAAAATTTAATACATCAATAAAATTGATCAAAACTTAAATTAAAAAAAAATGTGAAGTATTTATAGTCTCGAAAACAATACATTGGAATTAGGAATAGAAAAGTTTCTTTTGAAACGCATTCTCAATTATTTTAGAAACTAATTCACGATTACTCATGGTAATTCAAATTTACGAAGAAACTTACTTCTGAGTTATAATGTTTTAGCTTTACCGCAATTCAAACGAGAGAATTGCTTTGCAATCTGCTTTCGATAGATTTACTCCTAATACATAGACACACATATTACCGTTCCCGAACATTTGTTGATTCGAGAGATCAATCATTATATTTGATTATACCTATTTCCATGTGTACGTATAACACATATTATTAACAAGCATAGATTATACCGTATTATTATGACATTTAATTATAATTAAATAATTATTAATACGAGAGAGGAAGAGAGATAGACAGATATTTATGATTGATAAATAGAATAAATCATATATGATTTATTATAGATGTATACCACGTGTAGTAGTATGAAACCGGAATTTCTCTAAAATTGGTGCAAGCTATCAGATTTTACATATCTTCGGATACGTTCTAGTTGATTCAATCATGTTCGATCAATAGGAAGGATAGGATCTACTTGACAGCACATATTTTTGCGTTACATCTTCGTGTAAAATCGGTATGGATGATTTTATACTTGGATGGATGTTAGGTGAATCAACAGCAGTCATACCAAATTGGTCATCAATTTCGTCTATCTTCTTCTTGGAATCGGATTGATTGCAATGTGTTATAATCTCATAAAAGAGGACGTTTATGTTAAAGCTAGGGAACTCAAGGAATAGCTCGATCATTCGATGGATGCTGTTCATGGTCAAATGATTACGTGCTGCTGATCTAAAAGTTTAGTCTGAATTCTTTACTCGCAGAAACAAAAGCAAAAATTACTTTATTATTCCTCTAATTATAATAAAAAATAATATAAAATATATGTTTTATAACGTTTGAAATATATTTTAAAGAAATATTATTTTTGACTAGAAGTTATATTCCTCTCTGATAAATAAACGATCCACTTTTACTGGTAAAATTTATGCTCTCGGACAAATTTTACACGAGATTATTCACGGATTACTAATATTCTCAAAAGAGACTGGCTAATTAGAGACGGCTAGAATCCGCTTAAATTCAGGACGAACTTAATCCCACATTAGGCGCATTCCGGAACTCCTGAACACCTACCTTGAAAATTTACTCGTACATTACATTGTGCGTTTGTATTATATTAATCACCGGATACATTAATATCGTTATAATTGTACGTATTTTCCAACAGACCAACAATATTACAATTTCTCTTGGTGAAATCATACGTTAATTATATAATACATTAGGTGAAACAATTCAAATTGGATGTACGAATAGAATGTATTTCTATCAACGATAAAACAAAATGTTTTCAACAAAATATATTTTCTTCTTTTTTTTTATAAAAAAGAACTTTCTATTATTGTAATTCGTATTGACACTTTGACTGAAATGCAGATATCAAATGTTTCACTCAGGAAGTCACAATAATATTTTATGATGCAAGATTTCATAGAAATTAATCTATTTTCGTTGTTTTAATATAAATTTTTCATTGTTCTATGGTGCACTTTTTATTTCAAAGTATATTCTAATTGACAGTAATGTTAAAAATGGATTAACTGTAAATTTTCATTCAACTTTTACAATTTAAGTGGTTTTAACTTAATTCAGGGGTTCAATTACGTAAAATAAATAAAATAAATTAATCGTGTTTTTTATTTAAGGAAAATTAATTCCTTATTTAGAAAGTTTAGACCACGTCCACTGTCCCTTCTTCATTTCACCCTTTTTTCTTGCTTGGAGATAACGTCAGATTTTGCTATAGTCCGTTCTATTAGAAACATTCCGATGCGACGCTCGTTGGCACAGATCACGTCCGAAATTCCACAAAGCATCCTGTAAGTCGGATTACAGGCGATGTACTCGAGGATTCCCGAATGGTTAGGACCTCGGAAAGCCACTCGTGAGCGCGGTCACTCGCGGTTTAGTCGAATGTAATGGTGGGAATTCAGGAATCCTCTGTGACCAATCCAAACATTTCGAGCTTGGACCACCTCTATGTGTCTGAGTCTATCTCTTTCTCTTCCACTCCCTCACGTTCAGTGGCCCTCTTAGTTCTCTCTCTCTCTCTCTCTCTTTCTTTTTTTGATCTGTTCGCACTTTCTTCCTACTCCAAAGGCAACACAAACTAAATCGAGTTTGCACGTGATCCGAACGATGGCACCCATCGAAAGCCAAGCATCGAAGAAACAACAAGAAAATAGAATCGTGCCGAGAAACGGGCACGATTTATTTCCTTTCCCTCTTTTTGTTTTAAACTCTTGATTTGATATTTTTATTAGTACGATTTTAAAACACCCTGTTGAATTCGAATTTTACGTGAAACATTATTTTTTATTGTACCACGAAGTTTTGTTAAACGATTAATTACATTGGCTGTCATGATTTTCATTGTTTAAATTATTGTAAAATTTGTTTACTATTTTGGTAACGCTGAGAACGAATTCATTCTTTATTTTATCGTATCACATCAGGTTTTTAAATAAAATTAATATAGTGCAGCAGCATTAGCAGCTATAGTGGCAACTTTGTGAAGACCTTAAAATTATAACTGTGTTGTTATGTCAACAATCAGTGAGTGGTGGTTTTATGCGAGTGGGGGATAGTACGACACGACAACTACACTACTTAAAAAAACAATGCAATCCTCGAGATAAGCCTGGAACCAAAAATATATTACGTGAAAATTTAGTTGACCCTAACAAAATTTTGTTACCTCCGTTTCATATTAAATTGGGTTTAATTAAACAGTTTGTTAAAGCTCTAAATAAAGAAAATGATAGCTTTGAGTACCTGTCTCGAAAATGTCCAACATTATCTGATGCAAAAATTAAGAAAGGCATATTCATTGGACCACAAATCAGATCCTTAATGAACGATGAAGAATTTGAAGCAACGATGAATACTTTGGAATTAGAAGCTTAGCTGGGGTTCAAAAATGTTGTGAATGATTTTTTGGGAAATAAGAAGCATTTTAACTATAAGAATATTGTGGCAACTTTATTGAATAAATATAAAAAAATTAGGATGCAATAGGAGTATGAAATTTAACTTTCTAGATTCACATCTGGATTTCTTTTTCGGAAAATCTTAATGATTTCAGTGAAGAACAGGAGGATTGATTCTATAAGACATCAAAACTATGGAAACTAGATACCACAGTCGATGAAATGTTAATATGATAGCTGATTAGTGCTGGTCATTTGAAATGTGATATTTTTGATCAAATCTACAAAATAAATTACGTCCAAACATAACTTTATTGAAAAACACAAAAGATGTCACTCAACATTATTCTATTGTGTTAATTGTAATTGAAATTTTGTTTAGGAATATTTAAATGAATATATTTCTAACAAATTGATTTTATTTTGGTTAATTTAAAATAAACATTTGTTGATTTTGTAGAAAAACTTGATGTGATGGAAAATAAATGAGGATACTTGTGAATTTAGGACACTAAAAATAAACAATAATTTTTAATAAAGTAAAAACAATGCTCAAAAGTTTTTAATTTATCTGCTTGTGTTATTTATGTTGTGTTATTTTATTATAAAGTGATTTTTATTTATCATTTGTATTTAGTTAACAATTAAATGTCTTTGTTTGACTTTTTTTCTTTTTAATTTCTTCTTAATTACCTTCTGAATCCTCGTTTACTCGTCTAATACCCCTATTTATCTCTCATTAATGTTTGATTTGCACTTACAGGAACGTGTTCGAACGAATCAAGCTTAAACAGTGGATAACACTAAACGTGTTTTTGAATGTTCCTTTTTTTTTTTATTGTTATTATTTATAACGAAAATTTGAATGACAATATCGAAACATATTCTCTCTCTCTCTCTCTCTCTTTCTCTCTCTCTTTCTCATCAAATAATTCAACCACTCGGTTGAGTTGAACTCAACGAGACCTAGATTTATTCGAGTTTCATTTTCTATTTTGTTTCCTGGTTCGAATTTAAATGGCAAACGCTATATCCTCGAAATTTTCAATAAATTTACAATTTGTCAGTACATCGTTAACGATCGGTAAAATGTGTTGTAAAAAATAAAAGATAGAGAGAAACGGAGAAAGTGAGAGTGTGTGAGTATGTGTGAAAGAGAGAGAGAGAGAGAGAGGGAAAGAATACAAAAATAAACTTACCGAACGTTAGTTTAACAAACGACAAAGTAAAGGTATTTGTGGTGACAGTGGAAAAGCAGAATACGAGCTGATGGAGAAACGTTGTTCGCACGTTATGCATGGCATGAGTTTATGTTCACGGTGCTTGTCGCACCAATAATATCCTCGTTTCACTTGGAAAGACGCATATATATCCGCACCCGAGATACACGTACGGATCACAACGTATCTGTTATATATACGTACATATACTTACATAGAGATATATATACACGTAGTATATGTACTTGATATATAAGAAAAAGGAAATAAAATAAAGTCCTTGGAGTCCTTTCATTGAAATAAGTATCTGGATAAGATAATACTTATATACACATCAGATTATATTTTACTTATTTTTTTATTATTTAATATAGTATTTAATAATTTAATTTGTGATTATTATTATTGTGTAATTATATAATATTATTATTTATATATTATTGTGTAATTATATAATATTATTATTTATATTATTGTGTAATTATATAATAGTATTATTTATATTATTGTGTATTATAAAATATTATTATTTATATTATTGTGTAATTATATAATATTATTATATATATTATTATATAATATTATTATATATATTATTATATAATTATTTAATATATATATTATTATATATATTATTATATAATTATTTAATATATTAATAATTGTATAAAATTATTATATATATTTTTATATAATTATTTAATATATAATTAATTGTATAAAATTATTATATATATTATTATATAATTATTGAATACATAATTATTTTATATAGATATTTTTTCTTGTTTATCTACAAAATACATTTATTCGAGAATTTCGATAAAAATATTATAATGAAATTGTAAAATTTTCCAAAATTATTTTTAAAATGACACACCAATCTTTTTTTTTTATATTTCGAATAACTTTACTTTACTCTTCAGTCACCGTATAAAAATATATATATATATATATATATATTATAAAGTACCAGCACATATTTTTTATTACTAGAGGTAGTAATAAAAACCAGTTGTTCATATCCGCAAGCATTTTATCGGCATTATTTTTTCATACCGATCTCTTACGATCCTTTGAATATCGTTTACCCCTTTTTTACGATTCATCCCAGCCGACCATTGTATGCAACCCTCATACCTCTTCTCTCTCTCTCTCTCTCTCTCTCTCTCTCTCTTTTTTTTTATTTTTTTTTATTCGTTCAATTCGTTCGTAATTCTATTCTCACCAGGATCCACTTTTAACGAATTCTATCATTTTCCATAAATAGATCGTATTTAATGATGTTGGCATAGGCTAAATTTAATATTCTTTTGTTTGTTGCTTTTTTTTTTTCATTTAAAATTATTCCATTCTTCGACGTATTATTTTCTCTCTCGTCTCTCTCTTTCTCTTTTACGAAAATAATTTTGACAAAATTCTATTTAGGATTATTGTTACCAGTGAATGATAATATCTTTCTTATTACAGGTACAGTGACATTTATCATCGGATTTACGGGGTGTGTCGGTGCACTCAGGGAAAATACGTGCCTCCTAGCCGCAGTGAGTACTCATGTTGGATATTTAATTAAATATTTTATAGAGGAGAGTGGGTTGGTAGGGTTAGGCTTACCCTCTTTGATCGTCTAATTATTTATTCCTATTTTTCTTTTATTTCTTTCTTTGAATCGATACTAAATATATTTACTGCAACAACGTTAAACAGAGTATTACTGTAAATATACTGAATATATATTCGAGACAAGTCTACCAATATAAGAAAAAAAAGTAAACGAAAATCGACTGTAGGTATCCCGCGAAATTCAAACAAGTAACCTTACTTTTTGATCACACCTCGTATACATAGGAGTGTAAGTTGAAGTTTGCCGGTTTTACAGTAGGATGTCGCTAGCAGGATGTAGGCATTTCTATGATTTGTTATATACACCATTGTTTTCTATTGACATTGACCTCCAAAAACACCTAAGTCTCATTCTGTCAAAAAAATAGCGTCATAGTCGTTTATATCAATGAATATGTCGAGTTTCGTTCCAAATAAAGAGCATTTGCGGAATTCGTTGCTTTTCTTATTTCATCAAAAAAAAAAAGGAGCTGAAGCACATCGTTTGCTAGTAGAAACTTATGGTGAACATGCTCCAGTGATTAGAACATGTGAGACATGGTTTCGTCAATTTAAAAGTGGAGATTTCGATTTGAAAGACAATGCTCTGTGTTTGGTGGGACCAGGATGGTGTGGTGTACCACGAACTATTAAAACTTGGTGAAACGGTAAATACGGATCGCTATCGACAACAAATGATCAATTTGAATCATGCGTTGATCGAAAAACGACCGGAATGGGCCCGAAGACATGGCAAAGTTATTTTGCAACATGACAACGCGCCGTCTCATACCGCTAGATCCGTGAAGGACACATTAAAAACACTTAATTGGGAAATAATATCGCACCCGCTGTACTCTCCAGACCTCGCCCTGTCCGACTTCCACCTTTTCGCATCGATGGGGCACTCACTTGCAGAGCAGCACTTCGTCAATTTTGAAGAAGTTGAAAAATGGCTCGTCGAATGGTTTTCCTCGAAAGAGAAAAAGTTTTTTTGGAATGGTATCCATAATTTGCCTGAAAGATGGACGAAATGTGTAGAATCAAATGGTCAATACTTTGAATAAAAATATTTGAAGATTTGAAGAATAAAAATTATGTGTTTTTTTTAACGAAAAAAACCGGCAAACTTCAACGTACACTCCTGGTACACCCAGTTAACACAAAACGTTAACTGGCCAGGTAATTGAATCATGTAAATATCTTTGTTTTACAGTACGCGATATTCCTGGCGTTATTGCTGCTGATGGAGATGACTGCCGGTGTTTTAGGCTTCATCTTTAAAGACTGGGTAAAATTTTACTTTACTCTCCTTTTTATTAGAAAAAAATAAAAAAAAAATTTGTTTAATTTGAAATTGCAAGGGAAAAATATTTGTTCTTTTTTTTTTTTATGGAATGTGTACATAAAAACAATAGATATGATTTTGACTGGTTACGTTCATATCAAGTAGGAGGGAAGGTCGATGAACTTAATGGTCTTTTACCCAACGATGAAAAGCTCGGTAGAATCTCGTAAACAAACAAACCAAATACATTCTGCACGCATTCCCCCCTCTTTCCCCATCGTCAGAGTCGAGTGGAATCGTATATTTTCTCTGTCCGTTGCTTTCAACACCCCGTTGTTGAATTTTCTACCCTTAACAGTAACCTCGATCCCGTTTACTCTACGGACTAATATGTTTCCAGATAGAAACTACCGAGACTTGTCTGAGACTTGTAGATAATATTAAAATTGCAAATCATTTTATTTACAATTCCATTTTGATTTAAAAAAAATAAAAAGAAAGATCTTATTGTCTGTTTTAAAAAAATAAAAACAAAAATAGATAAAATCTCAAGCAACTGGGGGCTTCCAAGCTTTCATCATTCACTATCGAGAAGATCCTGATCAGCAGAATTTAATCGACTGGATTCAAGAGGACTGGGTATGTTATTTAATATTATTTTTTTATAGAATTTTTGTTAATTTATCAACTATGGAAATAATTTCTTCGAATTTGGGTATTGAAACGTCGAAATCATGAAATACGTCGTTGAAACGATCAAACGATTCGTAAATGATATAGGTTATGTATATATATGGTGTTTGAGGATCGATACAGGACATCTATTGGTGGTTTACGAGATTTCAATAGATAGCGACTATTAGGGATACACGTATCCATCGCAATTTCAGTAATCCCATTGATTGGAGCTCGCATATGATGTTTCAATAAATATTCCTATCTTTATTAAAAATTTATATTAATTGATGGTTACTATCTGAAGTATTTATGTATGTGTAATAATAACAAAATACATATATAATATAGAAATTAAATATATCACTTAAAAATGATTGATAAGGATTTTAAGAGAGGATTATTTGAGAAAAGAGAAGAAACCAATTCTATTTCGTAGTATTTTATTTGATTTGATTTTATTTGATTTTGTTTTATTTTGTTTTATTTCTGTATGGATACGATAGAATAAAATTGAAATAAAAAAGAAAGATAGGGGGGGTTAATAAAATAAAATAATATCAGGAGACTTCAGAATCTGTATTTAACGTCGAGTCTTATTTTTCTCGAGGGATGAAAGAGAAACGAAATGACAGGAGAAAGGAAGAGAGAGAGAGAGAGAGAGAGAATGAGAGAGATGAACGAACGCATATTAATCGCAAAGGAATGCAAATTCGAGTAAGAACTGTAATGGTAGGAAGGCCATATTGCAAGTGGCGTATGCTAGCTCAAAAGCTTCTGCTTTTACGATTAAATCAGTTACGTTAGCATAGTAATACGAGCAAACAGAAGACTTTGAAACTATAAAAGAAGAAGAAGGATGATAGAAAGAAAAGAAGAAATAAAAAAACTGGAAACAATTAGAAGAAGAGTGAGATAGATTTTCTTCAAACGTTCATTCGACCCCTTCTGGTAAATATTCCCCTTCTTTCAACGGGTAAAGTAAATTTCATCCGATTCCTAATATTATAATCATTATTTCTAAACGTTTTATAAAACCATATCTCTTTTTATAAGATTTATTTATTTATTGGATCTGTATTTTTTAATCAATGTACTAGCTCCATTTTTCTGCTATTTAAATAAACAACCATTACTTTTTTTCTGAATTATTATTTCATATTATTTGTCAAGTATGAACTCAAATTATCGATACACTTTTACCATTTTAAAGGTAACTCATTTATTCCTTTGCTGTAGAAGCCTGAATCACAGGAGTCGATGAACTCTTGAAACGCCATTTTGGCAGCCTGTGCCGAAGTGAATTTTCTTCCAGATAAAAAGTTGTTTAAATTTTAAAAGAAATGATAGTCAGTGGGGGTAAGGTCTTGCGAGTAGTGTGGGTGATGGAGAGTTTCCAACTTTAACTCCTGTAGCTTTGACACGGTCATTCGTGCGGCATGTGGTCGAGCATTGTCGTGCAGGAGGATTGGAGTCATCCGATTAACTAATTTTGGTTGTTTAATCGCAAGATTTCTCATCATTTCGTCTAATTGATAACAGTAGACATCCGCCGTGATCGATTGGCCAGGTTCCATAAAGCTGTGGTGGATGACACCTGAGCCAGACCACCAAACAGTGACCATCAGCTTCTTCTGGTGGATGTCTCGTTTCGGACAGTGTTTTGGTGGTTCATCTTTGTCCAACCATTGCGATGAACGCTTACGATTATCGTACATGATCCATTTTTCATCACACGTAACAATTCGATTGAGAAATGGTTCGGCTTTGTTGCGAGAAAGAAGAGAAAGACATGCGTCGAGTCTTCGTTCCTTCTGTGCATCGGTCAATTCATGTTGTATCAACTTGTCCAGCTTTTTCACTTTACCGATTTATGCCAAATGAGTCAAGATTGTTTGCTTTGATACATTGTACTTTAATGATAATTCACGTGCTTTTTGGCTGGGATTCGCTTCCACAGTGGCTTTCAGGACGACATTACCCACCTGAGTCTTGGGTCGACCACGTGGTTCATTAGACAGGTCGAAATCTCTCGAACGAAATTTTCTAAATCAACGAGCTACAGTTGCGTTTGTAGCCACTTGAATACCGAACACACTATTGATATTAACGACTACCTGCTGTGTTATGATTCCACGATGGAACTCATACTTCATCAACACACGAATTTCGCTGATTGCCATGGTCTCACTTAATCGCCTATACAAAGAAAACTATTGCAAATTTTGTCAAACTGAAATATGAGTTAGAAAGAAGAAAAGATGCACCTTTCACATGAAAAACAAATTATGCCAAAATACGACTTCTAAATGAGGTTGTGTGCGATTGAAATAAATAACATGAAATTTGCTTTATTTCATACTTGACAACTTAATATTTTAGTTAATTTTATTATTTATCTTCCTACTTCTTTATGACGAGTATACTCCTCAAACATAGTTAACTGGTTAAGCAAAGATTTGACTATGATCTGCACACATTACAGTATTTAACAACTTACTTTATAATTTTTCTTGTTAACTTTATACGCCTCGTCTTCCTTTTTTCGACATTTGTAAATACGTCTACTTGTATCGGCTGTTCGGCATCAAATGTTTACACACTGTTACCTGAATGGAAAGTATAGCAAAATCAGTGCTGCACTTAATTTGTTAAACAAAAATTCGATAATTAAAAATTAAAATAGAATACATTTTTTTATTGAATGTCAACTTCTTCCCATTTTTTTCGATTTAAATTCATTTTCATTTTCTTTTTTTATCTTCCATATTTATTCATCTCTCATGCCACCACGTCTCTCTTTTTCCCTAAAGAATTCATTTCTATATCCTTTTACATATTTTTCTTTTTCTTTTCCGTACATTTAATATCGCCAGCAAACAGATCATGATCTACAACACAAGGCAGAATTATTTATGAAGGTTCTCATCGAATATTTCTTTTCTACTTTTTTTCTTTCTCCTTTTTCTCTCTCTCTCACACTCTCTCTCTCTCTCTCTCTCTCTCTCTCTCTCTTTCTTTTTCAACGTTCGATCGAATATCGATATTTAAATAATACCTTTTTATATTCGTAGAAATATTCTCATTAATTTTGTTTCCTTCCAACCTCTCCCACTCTTCCCCCTTCCTTCCTCATTCCCACCCCTCCTTCGTTCCATTTTTCTTTGTATTCTTTTAGTTACAATGTTGTGGTATCGAGGGTCCAAAGGATTGGGATCGTAATAATTATTTCAACTGTTCGTCGAGTGACATCGGCTCGAGGGAAGCTTGCGGTGTGCCTTTCAGTTGTTGCAAAAGAAAACCAAACGTACGTAAAAGTTAACGATTTTCTCTTCGTCTATTATTTTTTGTCTATTTTCTTCCAATGTTTAATTCTCTTCTCTATGATCCCTGAACATTTTTGTAACAATTTTTTTTTCGAATACAGTTAAAAAACAAAATTCCCTTTTTGTATTTCCTTCTTTTATCAACCATTTCCTTTTTTCAGTTTTTTATCATCGATTTTGGTAATACCACTTTTAAAATAATACATTACGTTGTTTCTTTTTTCCTTTTATTTATATTATTTGATCGACAGAAAAATAATTGTCAAATTTTAGGCCACAATTCAATGGGGAAAAAAATTTGACTTTTTTTTTTGTCCATCAACTCAATATTTCGAAAAATAAAAATATTTATCGTTGTTTTCATTTCGTAGGAAATTATCAAAAACAAACAGTGTGGCTATGACGTCAGGAAACCTAGCTACGTAAGTAAAATTTCTTTACAATTATTCTTTACAATTCTCCATAATATTTTCACCATAATACAACACCATTCGTAAAAATATATATTTGCCAGGAATTATGACAGTTAAATTTTGTCAATATATTAACACTTTGACTGTCACAATTTTTTTTGTGACGCCACGATTATTTTATGTTTGAACTACTTAAATTGTAAAATGTTGAATGAAAATTTACAATTGGCGCATTTAAAACATTACCGTCAATTAGAATATACTTTGAAATTAAAAAATGCACCATTTAAACGATTAAATATTCACATCGAAACATCCGAAAATAATTTCTATGAAATATTAAGTAGTCAAGTATGAAGTGGAGCGAAAAATGCATATTATTGAATTGAAATTTGCTCCATTACATACTTGACAATCTAATACTAATCGTGGTGTCCTGAACGAAACAAATGAATTTAACGTGGCAATTAAAGTGTTAACAAAATTAATTTCTACAATTTATTTGTACAATTTATTTCTAACAGCTGTAACTTTCCAACAACATCGAATGTTAGAAAATCATTTTGAAAATATTAAAAAAAAAAAATCAATTTATGCGAAAGAAAGAAAACAATTGGATTATTTCAACTCATCAAACTGGATGATCCCCTTTAAGAGTATAAAATTAAAATACATCAAAAGCTTATTCAGATTTTTTCCATTTGATTTGTATTGTTAAAGAAAAAGAAAATATTCACAGATATTCCCTAGCTCGTAGCAGAATAGATAATCAATTAATAATCAATTCTTTTCTCGATTCCTGATCCCTTCTATCATTCCAATGTTTTTCCTTTATCCATTTAATTGAAATATACGATCGACAGTTGAAAGAAAGAAAAGAATAGAAAATGTAAAGAAAAATAGCAAAAAAAAAAAACTGAAGGAAAAGAGAAACAAGCTGATGTTTCTGATGTTTTCCCTACTTCTTATTTTTTATTTATTTAATTAACTATAAGAATAAACAAATAAAATAAAAATATGGTCGTAGAGATATCGATGTTTGTTCCGCGTTATCGGTAAAACTGCAGGCAACTTTAATAGCGTAAAGCTAAATCCTTCAGCTTTGGTAAAAATGTTACGGCACGGTTCTTAGCCCACATCCACGTGTCGCCATAATTTTGTAATTATTTTTAACCGACAAATAAACAATAGAAAGTAATAAACAATAAGAAAAAAAAGGCAAATCCTAACCTCAAATAAAGGCTGTTATTTTATTTCTTAAGTCACTTTAATGAATGCGATACATGTATAATTTTCAAAAAATCAATTTTTGTTTTTGCATAAATAGTTAGAATAACATTTCAAAAATATGCCTGTAAATTTTCAGAATAATATTTGCATTATTTTTTAATTTATAATTCGTTAAATTGCTCAGCTTTAACTCTGCGCTCAAACGCGTTTGAGTATTTGTCGGAACGGAAAAAAAAGCTAAAAAAAAAGCTCGTCAAGCACGTCAAAAAGAGCTTAGGAAGAAGAACGAGTTCTATGAACACACCAAAGGATTACTGTATGGGCCTGCTATCGCTGAATAGTTAGTAAGACCCTGTAATCATAGTTTCTGTGTGTCAAAACTTTCAACGCGTTTTTCTCGAAATGAGTTTTTTCAAATTGGCCGGGAAGATAACTCAAAAAGTTCTTAACCGATTTTAATGAAATTTTGCACACATCTTCTCTGTAGTATTACTTTCTCGTTTTATTTACAAAATTTCAAAAAAAATTTTTAAAAACTACTATTTTTGATCCAAAAACCATCTAAGAAACAGGGTAAAAATCGAATTTTTTTTTCTGATGTGTGCCAATTTATGATTTTTGTACTTTTTTGGTTTTTTGTTGGTATAACTAGAAGATTTATGTTTTATAAACACAATTTAACCAATGTTTTTGATTTCTAGTTACTATTACCGACGCTAAAAATCCCACCGCGAAGGTTTTAGAAGATTGGTCAGTATGGCCACTATTTTGAAAAAAAAAATGTTTGTTTCATGTAATGGAATATACAGTAATCCCCCCTATAACGCGGTACTCTTATAACGCATTTTCATACTACGCGATTTCAGTCCTTCGTATAACGCGGGGAAATTTATAATGATTTGAAGTTTGACAGTTAACAGTTCATTTTTTTCTTAGCCATGACAAGCGAAAAGGAAACAGAACCTAAGTTAAAGAGGTTATACGGGGAAGTTATAGGCGTTATACGGGGTCATACGAGCGCGTTATACGAGAATACTCCTACAACGCGTTTTCCTATAACGCGGAACGAATCTACCGCGTTATAGGGGGGATTACTGTATAATAAGTGAATATACGTTTTGTCAAAAAAATGCACTTACTCCTTCCTAATTAAATAAACGCCTTTAAAAATAAGCCTGTTACATGTATCGTTCCCCTTAAATTGAAATATTCGGTCGTAGGTTGTAAAAAAACATGTCACATTTTACCCCATTGAATCAAAGCCAAAAATACATTTTTTTTTTTCCACTAACCCCAATGCAAACTAATTTTTCTGTTCGATGTAGAAAATGTATCAACGAACAAAACATTAATTGTTCGATGAATACGACCGAATAAATAATTATTCTATTAAATGTGATAATTATTATAGAAATAAAGAAACATGGAAAAAGAAGAAGTTATGGAAAAAACAAAAAAAAATGATAATTTTCTATTTGCCTTTAAAAAATGCAGACAGGAGAGAGGAGTATATTCGAAAGAGGTTGCCTAAGGGCAGGAGAGGAATGGCTAGAGCTGAATCTCGTGCCAGTCGCCGGTACGGTTGTCAGCACTATGGTCCTTCAGGTATTTCGTTTACTATAAAAAGTAAATAACAAAACAAACCCAAAGCAAAGCAAATCAAAGCAAACAAACAAAAAAAATACAAAATAAAGCGTTTCACATTTTTCATTTCGGCACGGAACAGACATTTTTATTTATTTTTATATTTTTTATACCATTTATTTTGGCTGACCTGGTATCGATTTGAACTTTCTTCGAAAAGAAACAACAACAACAAAATTACTTTCGATATGATATTTAAAAAAAAAAGAAAAATATATACGTCATCGATGATTTATGTTTCAATTCGATGAACATACTCGTTACACTTTTAATAAATTTTCTTCTTCTTTCTTTTACCATTATTTTCTTTTTTTATTTTTTTCTTCTTCTTTCTTGCGTTCCTATTTCTTTCCAAGAGAAAAGATATCTTTGCATCGATTTAGCTTATCGATGGGAAAATCCTATCATCAATTTGAAATAGTAACCCCGGAAAAAGAACCTTGGAAAGAAAAATCTTTCTTTAACTTAGAACGACTTAGAACTTTGCTATGGCAACGCCAAAGTAACCGCATTGGCTTTGTGGCTTTTCAATTCTTGTACGTTTTGTTTTCTTCTTCTTCTTCTTCATCTTCTTTATTATTCTTTTTCTCTTGGTTTATTTTCTTCTTAGCATTATTTTTCTTTTACTATACACTCATTCTTGTCTAGTTTCTACAATGTTGATTTTATTAATGTAAAATAAGAAACAAGATTTAAAAAAACAGAAGAAAGTTCGAACGTGAGCCCCTTTTTTTTTTTTAAATTCAAGTATTTTATCTCTCTGTTAAGATACTATTATTTTTATCTTTTTATCAAGTAAACGAACGATGTCGCATGTATAATACTTGTATGTATAAATATATGTACATAAATGCATATTATTAGGTGTTGGAATTAATTCGTAGCGTTTTTATACAAAATAACGATTTATTTGAAATGAAAGTAAAAAATTACATTATTGAAAATACTGCCCATCGCTTGCCATTACTTTTTCCCATTTTTCAGGTAACTGTCGAATACCCCGTCGAAAAAACTCTTTGTCCTTGGAGGCAATCCATGAATCGATCCAATTTTGGCAATCCTCATAAGATGTTAATTTTTCCCCTGATAAACCATGAGCCATTGATCGAAACAAGTGGTAATCCGAAGGGCTAATATCCGGAGAATACAGCGGGTGGGTTAAGACTTCCCATTTCAATGTTTCCAGGTATGTTTTCACTGGTTTTGCCACGTGAGGTCGAGCATTGTCGTGCAGTAAAATAACTTTATCGTGCCTTTTGTTCCATTCCGGCCGTTTTGAAAAATAAGATGTGTTGTAAAAAAAACACCTAATAACAGCTGATTTACGATAAATTCGTTTCTGGAGGTAAAAACAAAATATTGTAATAACCACGCCATCTTTCATCAAAAGCTACGAATTAATTCCATCACCTAATATGTTAATATTTAATACGTGTATGTATATTTATATGCATATTTATAGAACATATTTGTTGAATACGTTATTAATTGTATCATTCTTTTTTTAATATGCTTGTCGTAAACAAAAAAACACTCACATACAATACATACGTGTTAAAAGTACTTGGCCGTTAGAAATACGAATATCGTTGAACGTTGACGAGAGAAACAAGTAAGTAATGAGCGCTTGTATACGATCGTTAAAGACACCTTTCCCCTCCTGCTGGCTGTATCATTAAAACGGCATACACTATGGCGTAACACTTCTGTAAAACGTGTCTCTCCTCTTTTCTCTGGTAAGTACTGTAAAACCGATTGTTTCGAATTTATACTAACGATAAGAGTGCGTATACAAATGTTAAGTCGAGTCATAAGTAACTTCTAATTTGTTTTGTTTTATCAGACACAGTTTACTTTCATTTTTTTAATAATATTTTAATATTACCATTGTATTGGTGTGTTTTTTAAATGTGTTTTTACATTTTACCTACTCTCCCCCCCTGTCTTGTTCATTTTATATTTTTGCCACTTGTTTGTATTTTAAACGCATTGTGACTCGTTGCCCTTTTTGACTTGTGTTTACTGGGCTTAATATAATTCTCCCCACATTTTTCCCCCTTCTAATCTCATATATCTTGTCAAATTTCAGTATTTCTTTATTTTTTCTTATATTAGATCCCAACCTAACCCTTTCACTTTTTTTTCCAATAATAACTGGACCCATTTGATCCCAAGATTTTTTTCAAGCGATAAATTTCCATACGAATGCTCCCAATTTTACTTTATTTTAAATTTATTGATTCTATTTTTTTTAATTTAATTTAATTTCAATTTTTATCGATTGTATTTTATTTGATATTATTTTTTTAAGTTTCATACGAACAAAATTTATAATCGAATTTACTTTATTTTATTCAAATAATCGTGTTACCCAACCAGGATTCGATCCCAAGATTTTTTTGAAGTAACAAAATTTCCAAACGAGTGCTCTACTCCCCAAGCTATCTGCCCCCATGTTTTAATTTATTTATATTACAAGATTATACGCACCACTATGCTTGGTATCGAAACATTGATTAAAAGTATTCATTGAAACAATGATGATTTTTTGTTATTAAATTATATTTGTTTATGTATTAGCTAATTAGTTGTATCGAAAGTTACTTATGACTCGAGATAATATATAAAAGAGCTGTCTATTTTGAAAGAAGTCTAAATTCATTTATACTTGAATTGAGATATTTAAAGGTTTGTATTTCAATGCAATTAAAAATATACCTACAGGATACTATAATAAATCATATTCCTTAATTATATCTAAAGGTGTTCAATTTATAGTTTCCTATTAAAATATTTACAATTATTAACTGAATAATAGGCAATTTCTTACCAAGAATGCGTCTTCTAATAATTTTGTTCATACAAAATCTAGTCTCATTTCATTTACAATAAATTATCTTTCCGAAACTTTTCGATAATATTGTAAATAATCTTGGGGGGACAAACGGTAAATTATTTTTTTATTTAATGACATTTCTACCACGCCAAAATCTCTATCATTTCGTAAAAACAAATGTCCTGACATTAAAAATTTCTGATCTATGATTTCCACATTATTTTCAACAGTTTGGACAATTTTAAGCCACGGTTAAAGCTACTTTAAAGTTTCTATCTTGCCCTGCACTCATGTCACTGTAAACTATAATGTGTCTTTCACTTCTTAAATTTGTAACATGTTTTAGAATACATGAAGCTATTTCTTGAGCACCTCTTGATGCAATAGTTTTATCCCAAACATACATGTGAACATTATCGTTCTGAAAACTGTGAATACCCAAATTTAGAACGTACATATTGCGTTTATAATATGCTACTGAAGTAGTCAACTTTGGATTAGGTAATGTTTCTTGCAAGTCGAACGAAAAAGCGAAATAATAATCTGAATTACGTGATACGTCAATAATTAATATCTTAATTTAAGTATAATTGGACTAAGGCAACTTTCAAAGTAAACGGTGCACTTATTGAACTAACTCTGAAAACTTATGTGTCCAGAATGATCGTATCTACTCGGAATATAAGTAACTTCAAATACTTTAATGATAGATAACTGGAAGTTGTAAATGTAAACACGACCAACTGGAAATAGTTGACAAATGGACTTAGGCCCTTCTCAATATAGACAGCTCCATATATTTCTTTTATTTCCCATTTCTTTTATTATTACCTTTTACTTCCCACTCAAGTAATTGTGTTATATATATATTTATACGTATAGGAAGGTGGAAAAGGGAGTGGGAAATGGTATTACTAACTTATAAAACACACGATAGTTTACGATAAGTTAACACGCGACAGCAATAATAAGACTTTTCCTTGTCTCATAATCAGGACGATAAATTAATGTCAAAACAAAGTTGCATATATGCACGTTTACTTCTTCGACAAGAATCGTGAGGTCTATGATTTCGATCATGAAAGTGTCAGAGGTGTTCTTAATGTACGAGAAAAGTATCTACGATCAAGAAAAATTCAATTCTATATTTTATCTCTCGGTTGTAATATTATCTCGAACAATATTTATCTTATTAATCAATAAAATACACGTTTATGTGTACCCACGTAATTATTATTTAGAAAAAAAAGAGAATAACGATCTAGAACGTTAAAATAAACCTTGAACGTGTTGTAGTATTAAAAAAACCTTGGACACTTTTTTCGTGAAAGTGTCCTCTTCGAAAATGGACGTAAACTTGTCGGCAAAAAGAAACAACGTTTAAAGAAATTAATTACGAGTTTTAATACACATAAAATGACAGGTATAATCTCTCCTTCTTTCTCTTTTTCTCTCTTTCTCTCATTTTGTGCGTGTGTATGTGTGTGTGTGTGTTTTCATGTATCTTTTAACGTAGACCTTAACTTTTACAACTTTACTTATTTAATTTTCTCAGATCCTCGTACACTTTATCTACTTTTTCTCTTTCCTACAAATTTTTCTTGCTTCTCCAAGTTTAAATCATTATTCGGCATGAGAAAAAGAATTAGAAGAATATTTCAAAGAGTGAGTTGAGTTAGGAGAGGTGCGATAACAACGAAAAGATTTAAAACAAAGTTAGGAAAGTGAATAGAAAAGTTATAATAAATTAAAATTCTGTTCTTTGATACTTCAAAGGTATCTTAAATACTACTTGGAATAAAATAAATTAGCATCTATTACCAAGTACTATCAACTATTCCACTATTGTTTATAAAATTCTCAAATAATTAGAGCATCTAACACCCTGGGTAATGAGCTACTTCTGTAATATCGTGGTATTACGATAAGAGTTTCAAGAGGGTTTGTTGAGAGTGAAAAAGGAAGAAAGAGAAAGAGAAAGAGAAGAAATAAAAATAAAAATAAAAAAGTGTCGTATGCAGTGGGCTCGAGTTAAGTGTTGCCACTACTATTACTACTACTATTACTAATACTAATACTACTACTACTACTACTACTACTAAACTACTACTACAAATACGACTACTAAACTGCTACAACAAATACTACTACAAATACTACTACTAATACTACTACTACTACAAATACTACTACAAATACTACTACAAATATTACTACTACTACTACTACTACTAAACTACTACTACAAATACTACTACTACTACTACAAATACTACTACTAAACTGCTACTACAAATACTACTACAAATACTACTACTACTACTACTACTAAACTACTACTACTACTAAACTACTACCACTACTACTATTACTATTATTACTACTACTACTACTACTATCACCACCTACTACTACTACTACTACTATCACCACCTACTACTACTACTACTACTATCACCACCTACTACTACTACTACTAGTACTGCTACTAAACTACTATCACCACCTATTACTATTACTACTACTACATGTGTACATTTACTGAATAATTTCTACTATTTTCATCCTTCTTTCTTTTTTAAGTAGAACTTACAATTAATGAAGGCAAAATATTTAGCTAATTTTACTGTTAGAAAATTTCATTTAATTTTCAAGACTTCCTCCTCTCCTAAGCCTATTTATAAACACATGTACGTGTATATACTCTTATGTATATCGAAAAGAGAAAGAGAGAGAGAGAGAGAGAGAGAGAGAGAGAGAGAGAGATAAAGGCAAAAAGGAATAGTAGAAGAGACTGGTGTGGTAGGTGGGAGGTTGAAAGCTTTGCGTGGTTACTCTTACTCTTGGGGTAAATGTGAAGCACGAAGTAATAGAGTGGCGTTATTACTTAGACCTTCGTAGTAACATTACGTTCCTATACGTGCCTCTTTACCAGGTATTCCCCCATAAATTTTCTCACGACCAAACGAGTTTTCTCTTCCCGTTCCTTACTTCATTCATTCATTCATTCTTTCTTTCTTTTCTTTTCTTTTCTTTTTATTTCTTTCGGGTAAGCTACTATGGATTATACAATTTAAAAGAACACGGATCAAAATTTTCAAATCGTTTAAAAAGAAAAATTATTACAAAGCTATTTTTATTTTCCTTTACCTTCCTTCTTCCCATAATTTAATAAAAAAAAAAAAATAAATCAAATACGAATCTCGAGCTAAACGGGAAAATATATTTTCTGGTATAAACCTTATCGATTATTCTTTTCTTTACCTTTTGTTTTGTTTTCTTTTGTTTTTGTAATAAACCGAAATAAAAATAAAATATCAGATCTTGTCGTTGTTTATTAAATTGATTTTAAGGAGAGCTAATAAAATAAGGCGATCAAAAGTTTTGGACAAAAGCACGGTGAGCAAATCGGTGGCCGGTTTGATTTGTTTTTTTTCAGAACTTTGAGGTCGCTAAAGTGATTTACGAGAAGGGATGCGTTCAAGCAGGAGAAGAATGGATGGAACGAAATCTTCTTCCAATCGCAAGTGGCGCGGTCGTTACAGCTTTTGCACAGGTATATTCTTTCTGAATCGAGTTTATCGAGGTTTAAAAAGGATTTCATGTACATATCAATCAATCCCTTGTAAATACATTGATCCACCTTTAAAATATATATATAAATATATTAATATATGTCGCATTTTGATTGGTCTAGAAAATTTTTTCGTTCTTGGTGCGTATGAAATGTCGGATATTTAAGTGAATTTATAAAACTGCATATTTCATTTCAAAAACTGTTTATTCAATCAAAATATGCTCCATTTGCTTCAATATTCTTTTCCCAACGAGAAAGCATAGATGCTTGTCTTCAAAAAATTCTAATCTTTAGAATCAATAAACTCTGATATCAAATTTTTCAAACTGTTCTTCATTTTCATACTGTTTAGCTCGTAAAAACAGTTGTAAATGTTTTAAAAAAATGAAAGTCGGTTGACAAGAGATCCGGTGAATAGACTGAGTCCTGCAAAACTTCATATTTCAATTGATTTAATTTCGCAATTGTTTTGTGCGATGTATGCGGTCGAGTATTGTCATGGAAAAGTAGTGGGCCTTGCCGATTAACAAGTGATGGGCGTATAATTTTCAATTTTTCATGCATTTCATCGATGTACTGGCAGTACTTTTCGGTTGTAATTGTCTTCCTAGTTCGAAGGAACGAGTAATGAATTACCCCAGTCACATTCAACCAAACTGTGATTAAAATCTTCCATGGATGAAGCGATGGTCTTGGAGTATGAACACAAACCTCGTCCCTATCAAGCCACCGAGCACACCTTTTCCTGTTGTCGTAAAGAACCCATTTTTCATCACAGGTAATAATCCGATCGAAAAATGGCTCTCCATGAAATCGGGTTAGCAACGATAAGCATACGTTCAACCGATCCAGTTTATTTCGTTCGGTTAATTCGTGTGGTACCCACTTATCCATTTTCTTCACTTTGCCAATTTCAGAAAGATGTCGAAATATTGTTGTATGGTCAACTTTCATCCTAGTAGCAAGTTCCCTCGTGGATACAGTTGGATTCAGTTCCACCAATAACCTTCAGATCATCATTTTTCACAGACGTGTTTTGTGTCTTCCACGTGGATCATTTTGTAGGGAAAAATCATCAGACCGAAATTGTTTAAACCAACACTGTACTTTTCCAACGTTAACAGTATTCTTCTCCAAACTCTTTTTTTGAAACGTTATTCTGGTAATGGAAAGTACGACTATAAACAAGGTTATGTCAAAAACAAAAGTGTAACGAAAACAAGGAGACAAACGTTCGCGTGTAAACAATATCCGACATTTCATATGCACCAATGTAATAAATATCCTCACAGAGTTGTTTTTTTTTGAAACATATTTCGTAAATTGATCATCTATTTTAAGGATTAGATCAAATCACCATTTTCATCATTTTATACTGCGACATATATATATTATATTTATTAACAAGCCTTCAAATTAGTAATCTCTCACGTCTTCTCGTTTTGTTAAGGAACGAGTTCACACCTTGGAGTAATAAATTATAATTTCAAAATGGCAAAGGAGGTTTCTTTTAGCTCTTAAAATAGGCGCAGTATGGGGTGATAGGGGTAGGGGAAAGTGGTTCGAAGAAAAATGGTTTATTGGGCTTTGCTTTAAACTACTTTTATTTACATTTGTTTCGATGAAAACCGTTCAATAGGTTTTTGGTATCTTACGTGCATGCCGATTGTGTGAAATGTCCTCGAATGGGCGTTCGATGTCCTCGAATAATTAGAAGGTGAGGTTTAATTGGATAAATATCTTAACACGTGTTTAAAATTTCATTATTAGTTATGTTTTTTAATTGCTATTAATAACTCTTTGGTTCTTGCTAGATTTAATTATAAAAATCGTTCGTGAAGTAGGTATTTATGTATAGATATATACGCATTTAAATGCTTTTCACCGATTGCAAATATTGCGAGCATGAAATTGTAATGGGCTAGTAGATTAAATCGCGTACACGTCAGACACAACGTATATGTTTTCATTTCGCACGCAATTTATTTAGATTTAACGTAGTTTTAGCAGCTTGAGCATGGGGTTTTACAAAATATCAAACAAATCTTATCGAAACGATCTCTGACAATCATAAAAAAAAAATAAAAGAAGAAATTAAATTCGTTTCAAATGTATTAACGATGAAGAATATTCTTCGTTCTATATCTCATTCCTTTTTTTTTGTATTTCAGATTTTGGGAATTTGCTTCGCTCAAAATCTACGAGCGGATATATTCGCTCAAAAGGCAAAGTGGCATTGACAATCCAGAGCCCCCACGGCAGTCTAGCATCTTTTATTGAAAAGATGCTGATCGCCCACGTCGATCTAAATTCAAAACATCGCAACGTATCAATCCTCGATGATGCGAAATAACAGAAGAAGAAGAAGAAAAGGATTCTCGGAAACAACAACAACTGACATCGTTAAAAAGAAATAGAAACATCGTTTGGGAAGATTGGAGATTGAAGATTGAAGATTTACATTCAACAACAAATTCTTCTTGATTCATTTGCTATGGGGTTTAAAAAAATGGGATTTTTATTTGATGGTCGAAATAATTGAAAGAAAATCGTGCTTTGAATTCATCAAACCGTTTCTCGCTACCGTCCAAACCTGTGATCATTTTCCCTGATACGAGAGAGATCATTGATCGTACTATTTTTGTCATTGAAACAATTTTATGAAATTAAATCATCGTAATAATCATCTTAATCATCATCATAATCATTTAAAATGAAAAACGGGTTTATTCTATAAAGCAGAAAAGAAAAGGGATGATCTCTCTCGCGATCAAAAAGAAAAAAAAAGAAAAGAAGGAAACAAGATACGATATTCTTCTTCTTTTTTATTCAATCCATTGTTTTTGTTTTAGATACAATTATAAAAATTCGTTCGAAAAAAGAAAAGAATCTTTTAACAAAATAAAGAGGAACTAAGCGATGATAGTTCCGTATTCATAAAAACGTATCCAAGCTTAACTCATAAAAGGAAGCAAGCTTACCGAACAAAATTCACGAATGACTGTAACTTTTATTTTCATTTCGAACTAAGAAAAGCTCAGATTCAGGAATTGTTGCGTGTAAGTAAAAAAAAAACCTCGCTAGGATTACCTCAAAGACAAAGGACAAAGACATTTCTCGACTTCGGCATAAAGTCTGTCAAAGTAAAAAAGAAAAATGCGTCTTTGGGAGGAAAAAAAGAGGGAAAAAAAACATAAATAATTACTTTAAAAGTACGAATCACAACAAATTCTTAGAATACATCTCCTTTTTTTGACATTTTAAATAAACAAAAAAGATAAATCGTATCCCAACAAAATCTACGAAGTGTTATTAAATAGAATCAAAAGCAAATCGGTATTTTGATGATACGTTTTAAATAGCAAATGAAAAAGGAATGGAACAGAGAGAAATAAAATGGTAATATTATGTAACTCTGAAAAAACTCTGACGCAACCCTGACAAAACCTTGACGCAACCCTGACAAAACTCTGACGCAACTCTGACAAAAACCTGACAAAACTCTGACAAAACCCTGACAAAACTCTGACAAAACTCTGAAAAAACCTTGGCGCAACTCTTACAAAACCCTGACAAAACTCTGACGCAACCCTGACAAAACTCTGACAAAACTCTGACGCAACCCTGACAAAACCCTTTTTTTTTGTTTACGACAAGGAAAAAGCCTTCATAGGCACCACTCGTGCACCCTGACTCAACCCTGACGCACATAATACTACCAATATTACCCAGAATTATATAAAAAAGAAAAAAAAGTAAAGTAAGTTTGAAAACGAGGATCAAAGAATACTGCATCGAGGCATTTAAAAGTCGATCGACGTGACGTCGTGGGGGCGCGGTGAAACGTGTTTAACTTCACCGCAAGACTAAAAAGCTTTTCTCTTTCTTTCTAACAAATAACTTGACTTAGAAAGAAAGAGAAAGAAAGAGAGAGAGAGAGAGAGAGAGAGAAAGAAAAAGAGGTTGAAAAGGAGATTAAGGGATAAAGAAAGAAACAAAGAGGAATATAGGAAGGGAAAGATATAACAGTTGAGAAAGAAAGAAACACATAAACAAAGAAACAGAGAGATAGGTGATGCCATATAACACACAAGTACACAATAACTTTCCCTTCCTCCAATTGGTCGTTAAAACGGTTGCTCCAACTACTTTCGAGCATATCGATCCTTTGTTAAACTAACACCACTGGCACCACCACTACCACTACCACCACCACTACCACCACCACGTTCCCTCAATCGAGAACTTTGACTCTCTTTTACTACTTTCACGTATTAGCACCGAACGCAGTTTACCGAGCGAAAGAATCCTTCGTGTTATGGTCTTTTTTTTTATGGTAGGGTTGAGTGAGATAGGTGAAAGTTATGGGGAAGAGGAAGAAGAGGAAGAGGAGAAGGTGGTGGAAAAAGAAGGGTGTGTTACTCTGAAGGGATCTGCAGCTTGAAAACGATATGCATTTCGTCGAGTGATCGTGATCGGATTACGTGAATAGGGGTTAAAGCTCTTTTATGGGGGGCTTTTTTTTTTCTTTTTTTACCATCATCCGTCGAATGAGCCATGTCTATTTTACACCTACAATATTTTACTATGACAAATTGTTACAAAGTATTATTTTCATTGTTTATAGAATTGTTTCGATTGGTTTTATTTTGAAGACAAAATTTTAATAAATGTTAATTGTATTTTATAATGTTCAGCATATTGATATGTAATTTCATTGTATTTAATTTTCTTTTAGATGTATTTTTTAATTAAAATTTATTTATATATTTATGTGTATATAAATATATTTACGGGCTGGACAAAATTTGGTTGAATTAGTTTGTTAAAATTAATTTAATTAGTTGAATAGATTATTCGACGGAAAGAAGGTTGCTTTAGTTCGAATTAACATACACAGTTTGTTTTGCTATACGAATTATTGTTTATCATCCGATAAGGTTAATATAATCTTGTTGAAAGTATTGACCAGTGAAATGATATCGTTTTAATTATTAATTATGATTTATACCACGCTTAAGTTAATTAGCGAGTGTACACATTTCACGAAATATTGTTAAACGTGAATACATTTGGAAAGCAGGTTTGGCATAATTCTGAATATTTTTTTTTCCCTTATTTTATTTAAGACTGTTTTGTTCTTAATTTTTATTTAGTTTCTTTTTTTTCTGTAATTCATTCTTTTTATTTTTTTTTATTTTAAATCGAATTTGCTAAACCTGACCACCAAGAATAAATGCATCGTTTTATTAACTTGAGTTTTACACACACACCTGATTCGATATTCTTTATAAAAATGGATCGAATTTCTCTGTCCTATTAGAAGAATATACGGATCACGTGACAATGAATGATATAATATTATTATACAGTGAATTTACTTTACAGAGACTAGTATATATTTGCGCTAGATTTATTATAATCGAATAAGAAAAAATCATATTTCGGTATAATTTATATACATATATTAAAAAAAAAAAGGACACGTATAAAAATTATGAAAAGACAACAATTATAAGGTAAAGAAAAATTATATAATATAATAATGATCATCGCGCTGTGTCTTATTTTTAATTATCGTCAAACTATAATACCACGATTTAATCAACGATTTTTTTTAACGACACACATTTAAATATTAACCCTTATCGGTCGTCAGTTTTTTATACTTAATTCACCTTAAATTGTAAATTTTAGGTGGTTTCAGTAAATATACACACCGAAAATTTGCAGTAATTTAAGAATCATATTTTTGCTTAGTAATTATTGATTTTACAAAATTATTTTACACTTATGAGCTGTCTATTTTAAAAAGGGCCTAAGTCAATTTGTACTTTAATTGAGATATTAGAAGGTTTGTGTTTCAATGCAATTAAAAATAGGAGTTCAATTAATAGTTCATGTTAAAATATTGACAATTCTTAACTGAATAATATGCAATTTCTTACCAAGAATAAAATAAGACAGCTTTCAAAATTAACAACCAGATATTTTCTCAAATTTCGAGGAGCTTAAGTTCATTCAACATAATTTAAGATGTTTTAAATTAATAAAAACAATACTCAATTTATTTTACATATCTTTACAACACTTCAAAAACATAATTTATGAGATCCCAAACATTTTTTAACTACACAACGTACAAAATTACAAATGTAAATTGCAACGTACAAACATAAATTGCAAAACAATTTACTACTCGTCTACATTTTGCGTGAGTGAAAAGGATTTGAAGAAATCATGATGTTCCGATGGTAAGCATCGTAACACGTCAATTATGTCCATGAATTTAGCTGTTGTAATTTGTCTGATATTTTTATACAGTAGTGTCAATACAATATTTTCGAACATTCTTGGTCTACCTCGACGGTGTAATAAATTCAAGACTTTAAAATTTTCATTCCCATTCATTGACGTCTTATAGAAAATTTAATACGGTTCATTTCTGACCTCTTCCAACATATTTTAAACAAGTTTATTGATTCTCCCCTAAAATTCTTTACCCTTTTAAAAATTGCGTCTTTTAATAATTTTGTTAATACAAAATCTAGTCTCATTTCATTTACAATAAATTACCTTTCCGAAACTTTTCGATAATATTGTTAATAATCTTGGGGAGACAAACGGTAAATTTTTTTTTTTTTTAATGACATTTCTACCACGTCAAAATCTCTATCATTTCGTAAAAACGAATGTCCTGATATTAAAAATTTCTGATCTACGATTTCCACATTATTTTCAACAGTTTGGACAATTTTAAGCCACAGTTAAAGCTACTTTAATGTTTCTATCTTGCCTTGCACACATGTCACTGTAAACTATAATGTGTCTTTTACTTTTTAAATTTGTAACATGTTTTAGGATGCATGAAGCTATTTCTTGAGCACCTCTCGATGCAATAGTTTCATTTCAAACGTACATGTGAACATTATCGTTCTGAAAATTGGGAATACCCAGATTTAAAACGTACATATTGCGTTTATAATATGCTACCGAAGTAGTCAACTTTGGATAAGGTAATGCTTCTTGCAAATCGAACGAAAAAGCGAAATAATAATCTGAATTAAGTGATACGTCAATAATTAATATCTTAATTTAAGTATAATTGGACTAAGGCAACTTTCAAAGTAAACGGTGCACTTATTGAACTAACTCTGAAAACTTAAGTGTTCAGAATGATCACATCTACTTGGAATATAAGTAACTGCAAATACTTACATGACAGATAACTGGAAGTTGTACATGTAAACACGGTTCACTGCAAATATTTGACAAATGGATCCTAGGCCACTTTGAAAATAAACAGCTTAATGAATTCTAAGTTTTTGATGTATGATATTTTTTTTGAAAACAGTCTTACAATATACTTTTGTCACGTGGGAGGTGACCTACGACCGATAAGGGTTAAGTTTAGTTTGTATTTTAATGATGATATTGTTACTTCGAAATGTTTACTACGTTTTACGTTTTTTGATAATATTTTTCTCGAGAATAATAGAAAATATTCGATAACAATTAATTTTTTTTCGTCCACATTTTGATTCGTGTCTTCCAATAAAAATTAAATTGTAATTAATTAATTACTCAGTGAACACAAAACGTTAATATGACGTCAATATGATGTCATATTAACGTCATATTAACGTTTTGTGTTAACTGAGTACATATTAATTAATATGAAGAAAAAAAAAATCATAAGAATGACAAAAGTCAAGTAAGACGTGGAAAAAAAACATTCTTAATAATCTCTAATTTTGATCCTAAAACTGCCTCTTTACATCTAAATAATATAAATATTATTTTTAATAATATACTTTTAAGGTTGGAATATTATTATAAAGAAAAAAAATAAAATAAAACTGGGACACGGAAAATGAAAGAAGATGATAAAAAAAAAAAAAGTATCATTGGTTCGTGCAGGCACACAATGATAAATACTGCGATGCGAACTTTTTTTTCTGTGTATCGAAGATTAATCTAATTTTTTCAATTGGATTATCTTTGATTTCGTTCTTTTTTTTTTTTACAATAAATACAATTGATTACACGTTCTTCGTTGAGTTTTTTTTTTCTAAATTTCTTTTTCTCTCTTTTATCATACTTTTTTAATTATTTCTTTCCATTCTAATTTCGATTTAATTTTATTTTCTTTCTTTTTCTCTCTCACTCTCTCACTCTCTCTCTCTCTCTCTCTCTCTCTCTTATTGAAACAAATTTCTACCTAAATAATTAACACACAAGTTTCTCATACTCTACTAATATTAATTTTATTTGTTATTGTAAGAAATGAAATATGAGAAAAAAAAAAAGAAATATTTTATAAAATACAAAAAAAAAAAATTGTATAGACGATCTAAAAAAAAAAAAATAAAAAAAGAAATGTAAAATCTCGTTCATTTTCGATTAAATCGCAATCTCGTCGAAATTCGATATTTAAATTAAACTTGCGAAATATCCTTCTGTAAATATTGTAAATTTACTTGTAAAGATGAAGACAGGACAGACAAACGAACAAAACAAAACAAAAAAAAAGAAATAATTTTAAACAATTGCTTGACCAAATAAAAATAAGATTAACACGAGACGGGGAAAATGTAAAAAAAAAAAAATAATTAAGTAAATTTTTCAAACTTAGGCCGATTTAATTTGAAATGCGTTGGCTTAAGCGAAAATTGTAAAATGTCATCTAAGAAAAAAAAAAGTAAAGGAAAGGAACGAATAAACAAATAAATAAATAAATAAATAAATAATAAAATAAATAAATAAATAAATTGATTGTTGTGTGCCAAAAAGAGTCAAAGAAAAAAAAAAAAAATCGGTCAGAAAAACAAAAAAATTAGTTTCATACGGAGTATATATTTGATCGTTAGCGTTAATGATTAATAAACGTCACGTTAACTTTTTTTCAATCAACTTAATCGTACGCGCTCTGCTGCACTAAAAAATAAATAAATTTTAACAAATATTAGATTGTCAAGTACGAAATGGAGCAAATTTCAATTCAATTACGTGCATTTTTTGCTGCATTTCATACTTGACAACCTAATAAAAAGGAAAACCAAACAAAAATATAAATATTATATATTTGTATAAATAGAAGATAGGGATTATGTAAAAAAAAAAACAAAAAAAAAAACAGATATTTAGGTATGTCGTAGATGTTCCTGAGTTTTTTTGGGGGGATTTATTTTTTTTAATAGACTTTGTGTTGAATTATTATTTTTATTCCAATAATTATTTAAATATAAATATATATTACATTTAAAAATATTTGAATATTAATATATTTAATATTTTATTTATTAATATTTAATTTAATATCAATATTCAATATTAATATTTAATTTCAATATTTAATTTTAATATTACTATTAAATATTTAAATATTTTATAATATTTATTATGAAATATTTAATTTTATTATTTAATTTTAATACTATTATTAAATATTTAATTTTAATATTTAATATTTAATTTTAATATTATTATTAAATATTTAATTTTAATATTTAATATTTAATTTTAATAATAATATTAAATATTAAATATTAATAGTAATATATAAATAAATAATTATTTCTATTAAATAATATTTTTATCAACCCTCTATGGACTTCTCGTGTAACTTTTAGCCGACATTTTACCAAACAATTTCAATTATTTTTGTTACAAGATGACGTATTAAGAACGTATCTTGATTTTATAATATTTCTGAGATAACCAATAAAAATATTAATTTTTCTTTTAAATTTTTTTATATTTAAGAAAAAATTTGGCCCATAGAGGGTTTACGATTTTTAAGGGGCACACCTGGTATGACCACATAATAAAAAGTTGATTTTTGAGAATTTATTTAAAGAAAACTACTGCATGAAATATTTTAAAATTTGGAGGATATATTTATACATAAATAATGATTATACAGTAAAATTTTCAAATAAAAATATTTATTTTTTAGCGAGTTATTTGCTATCTCCTTCAAAGTCACTAAAAAGAAAGGTCTTCCACTGTTGCAGTGATGACAGCGACCTTTACAGTGATCGAAATTTAAAAAACCAAAAATTTTATTAAACTAGAAAGTATTGCCCGTATGTAAATTGTTTTTCGAAAGAAAACAATTAAAATTGACCAAAATGGCGGAGTTTTTAAAACAAGTTTAAAATTTAGCGCGAAAATTTCATGATTTTCGAGTCTGCCAAAATTACATTTTTTATTCGATCGAAAAACTAGACGAGTCATTCTACAGAGAAATGTATACAAAATCAGCAGAAAAAAAATCAAAACGATCGGATTATTTGTCTTTGAGTTACAATTGCAACAAATTTGAAAATTGCGTTTAAAGTTTGAAGTCACTGATTTCATTTTCGATGAGCAGCTGTTCTTCAAATAAACTGTAACTCAAAAACTATTTGAGATATGCATTTGAAATTTTAGTATATTTTTTTTAAAAGTATAAACTATCGAAATATGATAAAACAAAAATTAATTTTTTCAAAATTTCACCCTAAGTGTGCCCCTCAAAACCCAACCTTCAAAAGCCAACAATTTCGTCCAAATAAAACTTGAAAAAAAAAAACTAAATCCCCCAATTTTCTATTACCTTTTCATAATTCATTCATTATTGTTTCTTACGTTTTCTTTTCAAAATTATTAAAACGTGTAATAGACGTGTACAAATTTGCGTAGAAAACTAAATAACCACTGAAGCTTTCTGTGTTTTGAAACGATCTGTAAGTTGGTAGAATTTTAGAGATCGATAACATTAAAACAACTTGTAAAAGGGAACGATGTAAAGGAAGAAAACGGAAGGAAGAAAAAAAAAGTTAAAAAAAAAAACACAAAAAAAAACAAAACAAAATGGAAATAGGGAGAAGCATTTTCTCGTTAGTTTTTAGAAATAAATTTAAAAAAGAAAGAAATTTTTAACAAAAGAAAACAATCTAATAATAAGCTCGAGTGCATTGTTCATACACGCTGTTTATGAACTCGAACACACACATATGCACACATGTATGCGTATTAACACACACACACACACACATACATGGTACCACAAAACCAGCGATGAAGAATTTTATCCTATTATAAAATCGTTTACTTCTATGAACGGTAGAAAAATAAGAATTGCGTTCAGTATACGTTGTAATGTGTTTTAATACTTGTACATAAAATAGAAACAAAAAAATAACATTTTTTTGTGAAGGGGAAAAGAAAATAATCAATACACGTAACAAATATTTTCGAGCTATTAGGTGTACAAATAAGTTTCCGCCGTTCTTATTAAAAAATTAAGCATTTGATGATTTTAAATGATGTAAAATTGCTTGCTGAGTTACTCCGAATATAAGTGCAAGTTTTTTTTTTTGCATTTGGCACGAATTTTCAACCAATAATGTTTCCAATTCTGCGTATTCGTACATTTTCATCCTTCCCTTACGTATTTTGTCTTCAACGTCACAGTCTCCGTTCTTAAACTAAAAAAACCATTCATGAAAACTTCTTTAACTTAAAAAAGCCTCGAAATATGCTTCCACAAACAATCGATGCNTTTTCAAGCTAATATTTGGCTATTAAATTCTTTAGTTAGGTTCTAATAGAAATTTGAAATAAAAATAAAAAGGTGAACTAAAATTTAGAAACTGATTGTAGGGAAAGCTTATCATCTTTATTAACAATCAACAAAATCTTTAATTTATTATTAAAATATTACAAATATTAATTAATTAATATTATACACGAATTAACGAACCTGTTTTCAAGCTAATATTTGGCTAATAAATTCTTCAATTAGGTTCTAATAGAAATTTGAAATCAAAACAAAAAGGAGAACTAAAATTAAGGGACTGATCGTTGCTAAAAGCTTATCACCTTTATTACCAACAACAAAATATTTAATTTATTATTACGAATATTAATTAATTAATATACTACACGAATTAACGAAACTGTTTTCGAGTTTACGATAAGATTTAAGAATATTTGAAGATATTTAAATACTTCTTGATAAGTTCAAACAAATCCTATTTTCTTTCTTCTAAAATAAATAACAAGAAAATTCTAAGAATTATAAATAATTCCTACATATATATGCATATATTTATACGTACAATGAGTTTCACTTAAAATTGTAAACCTAAAAGCTTCCTATTAGGCTGTCAAGTATAAAATGAAGCAAATTTCAATTAAATTATGTGCATCTTTTTGCTCTATTTCATACTTGTCAACCTAATATTATTGTTTAATATTCAAAATATATTAATAATAAATACGTAATGTATAAAATTATACAAATATATATTTATTTAAATATATATATTCTGAATGTATATTTATTAGATTATCAAATATGAAATGGAGCAAAAAGTGCACATAATTGAATTGAATTTTGCTTCATGTCATACTTGACAACCTAATATTATTAGTTTAATATTCAAAATATATTATTAATAAATATGTAATGTATAAAATTATACAAATGTATATTTATTTGAATATATATATTTTGAATGTATATTTATTAGATTGTCAAGTATGAAATGGAGCAAAAAATGCACATAATTAAATGAAAATTTGCATTATTTCATACTTGACAACCTAATATTTATTGATTATATACACAAATATATATTTATTTAAATATATATATTTATTTAAATTGTTTTTATTGAAAAACACAGTACATCGATAATTTGTAACGTTGTACGATTTTAAATGAAACTCACTGTATATATGTATATGTATAAATATTAATGTACGATAGCTTCTCCTAACACTGCCATTGCGTTCTTCGCTTTTTGTTAAAAAAAAACTCGAGCATTTAATTCTACAGCTAATATTAGGAATTTATAAATATGTAATATATACATAAAAAATAAGACTTATATAATATAATAATAAGTGTATTGTTCATTGTAATTCACCGATTGTAAATAATGCCATTTACTACTTTTCTCGTATAATGGCTGATAAAAAGATTTCTGTAATGTTTTTATGGAACAACAAGAAGAAAAAAACAAAGTACTATTTGTACCCGTCGACGTATAAATAAATAAATAAATAAATAAATAAATAAATAAATAAGGAATCTCGTGATAAATTAATATCTCTGTTTTTTGATAAGTTATCAATCGAACTAAATGTATTTTTAAGTTAAAAAATAAATATTGCGATTAAACAATTTTTTTTTAACAGTCTTGTCTCGTATTTTAATAATTATTTTTATTATGAATTAATATACACACACAAAGATTTACATATTTAAAAAATATATACAATTTTATTGAATTATGTAAAGTTTCTTTTTTCAGAATTTCGAAATAACGAGCATTGGTAAGTTACCGGCATCTTAAAATATTTGCTATTAGGCTGTCAAGTATAAAATGGAGCAAACTTCAATTCAAGCAAGAAATGCACATAATTGAATTAAAATTTGCTTTATTTCATACTAGGCAACCTAATATTATTCTTCGATCCAAAAAACAAATAGAATTAAAATTTAATTAAATTTATTACTATTCGGTTAAAATCTAACAAAAAATGTATACGATACGTGAGCTTATTGTGTGAAACCAGAACGACGTCAGCTTTCAAAGAGCATATAAAGTTATACATTTGTAACAAACACATATGAATTACAAACTTGTCGCATAGCATTCAAGCCAATGGAAATCGCTAGGGAAATTAGTGTAGTTCTATTTTGCTCACGTGAACAATTACAAACTTTTGCTCTGACGAATAAATTTTAATAATTATCGCGTCGACGAAATGACCATACCCGTTACTTAATTTATCAAAATAAAATTTCAATAAATAATGACGATTTTTGAAAAATTATATTGCAATTAATTTTTAAAATCTCTTCACGTTACTGGAATAATAATAATTCATAAATAAAAAAAAAAGGTTTATTGCTAATTCGAGTGTCTACGAAAAAATACGTCAATGATTTGATATTATCTACAGGAAAAAATGTATTTTCAATGTAAGATAACCGATGAATAAAATACAAAGACGAAATGCTAAAAGAGATCCCAAAATCGATTTATTTGGATAGATGACCAAAGAAAGGACTATGAAAGGTAAGAAAATTTATGTAAATTTAAATATTTCTGGTGTATGAAGTAGCATGATATTGATCCATTTACTTTAATACTCGAGAAAACCCTAAAATAGAAAAAGAAATATAAAAAATGGAAATTAATAAATAAGAAAAATTTTATTTAAAAAAACCAACTAACCAAAATTATTGCACATCAATCCAATTGATAATTTCTCGAAGGATACAAAAAAATATTTGTACGAGCGTATTTACCAACGTAAGATAATATCGATTAGTTAGTAACTGTAGAAAATTATCCTCTACAGTTAAACTGTTTAGAAATAAATTGTGATTTATACAAATTCACAATCAGTCAGTTTACTTTTAAACAATATAAATAAATAATATGCAATTTCTTACCAAGAATTGACTAACACAACTTTCAAAATTAACAACCAGATATTTTCTCAAATTTCAAGAAACCTAAGTTCATTCAGCATATTTAAGATGTTTCTAATTGAAAAAAAAACAATACTCAATTTATTTTACATATCTTTACACTTCAAAAACATAATTTATGCGATTCAAAACATTTTTCAACTACACAACGTACAAAATTACAAATGTAAATTGCAACGTACAAACATTAATTACAAAACAATTTGCTACTCGTCTACATTTTGTGTGTGAAAGGGATTTGAAGAAATCATGGTGTAACGAAAGTATACATCGTAATAGGTCAATTATGTCCTTGAATCTACCTGTTGTAATTTGTCTGATATTTTTATACAGTAGTTTCAATACAAAAATATTAACGTCAACTAACAAACGTAATCCACTTTAATGACTAATATTGCCCACCAAACGTATGACAACACCAGGAAATAATTTTCTACCTCGTTTTATCTTAAACGTAGAAATGGGAAAAAATGTTAAATAAAATCCTCCGTTCTCGAATAACAGATCCATTTGGATGATAAGCTTCTCTCATAAGAAAACGAAGAAGATGGAAGAAGATGAAGGAAGAAGAAGTAGAAGAAGATGAATATGGGAAAAAAGAAAAGAGAAAGAAAAAATATACCCAGATGTAAGGATCGATGAATAATATTCGATAAATATGCTAACATAATGGGGGAAAATGTGCTTGGGTTTATTTTCATCGACATACAAATAGAATGTTTATCAAAGACTTAATCCTGTCGATATATTTTCTCTAAGTATTTCTCTCTCTCTCTTTCCCTCTCTCTCTCTCTCTTTTTCTCTCAATCTATCTATCCAAAGAAAAAAAAAAAAACCATCCAATTAAATGAAACATTTCTATTCGAATAAAATAAATCGACTATTTATCTTTCTATTTTTCATATTATATTTCCTCCTTAGACGTTTTAGTTCGACAACATTTTCTCTCTTCTCCTTATTCTTCTTCTTCTTCATCTTCTTCTTCTTCTTCGTTTTACGAAACGAAAATTGAA
Source organism: Mischocyttarus mexicanus (assembly GCA_023678845.1). Classification (NCBI taxonomy): domain Eukaryota; kingdom Metazoa; phylum Arthropoda; class Insecta; order Hymenoptera; family Vespidae; genus Mischocyttarus; species Mischocyttarus mexicanus. Next base: position 201,966 of record JACGTP010000120.1, on the reverse strand, counting down.
AAAGGTAACTAAACGTCGCTGAGAATAACAGGGATGAAATTTATGCGTATTTTTGTTACACGAAGAAACGGAAATATATGAAATACATTTCTTGAAAAGAGAGTTCTGCATCTTTTATTCTTCCATCTTAAAAATAGAAATACTGAAAAGAAGTTTAGTTAAATATTCATACGAGTAGATCCTAGTTATTGGATGTATTTCGTTCAAGTGAGAAATTGTGGAGGTGAAGGAGGAAACATTGTAGTTTTTTTTTTCAAAGTTTAAGGAAGGAAGTTGGACGAAATTTATGGCACGAAATTTGTAATGCTTACCGTGAAATGTAACTGCAGTTACTGTTGCATAGGTTGGATAGCAGATACAGCTAGGATAAAAAGAGAAGTGAAGTATTATAAATGTACCAGATGTAAAAGTATGAAATAGGAATTTCCTAATAGTTGGTCTAGCTATCAGCAAAGCTATTATCTCCTTCTAACAGCTAATGAAGATTTTCAACACACAACAACTCAAGTTTCTTACACCGATATATTTTTCTAGAACCTTAAACATATCGAGTTTTGTGCCTACGAACTACGATTTGCCGACAGCATTGGTTTTCTGTTATCATTTGAAGAAAACTGCTGCAGAATCGCATTGAATACTTGTCGAAGCTTACGGTGAACATGCTCTTGGTAAAACACAGTGTTTCGAGTGGTTCAAAAAATTCAAAAGTGGTGATTTTGACGTTAGAAACGAAGAGCGTGGGAAACCACTGAAAAAGTTCGCAGACAACGAATTGCAAGCCTTATTGAATGAAGATGATACTCGAACTCAAGAAGAACTCACGAATCAATTAAATGTGACACAGAAAAGCCGTTTCCATTCGTTTGAAAGCCATGGGAAAGATTCGGAAAGTGGGAAAATGGGTTTCGCGTGAACTGAATGAAAGATATCAAGAAAATCGAAAAACCAGTTGTGAAATGCTGATCGACAGATACAAAAGAAAGTCATTTCTTCGTCAAATCGTGACAGGTGATGAAAAATGGATATATTTTGAGAATCTTAAGCTATGGAAATCATGAATGAATCCAGTGGAACCATCGACATCCACTGGAAGACCAAATCACTTTTGAAAGAAGACAATGCTCTGTGTTTGGTGGGATCAGAAGAGTGTAATTTATTATCAGCTGCTAAAACCTGGTTTCAACTGTTAACACTGATCGCTACCAACATCAAATAATCGATTTCAATCCTCGCATTGCGTGAAAAACTATGGGAATATGAAAAAAGGCAACGTAAAGTCATTTTTTTCCATGATTATGCTCCATCAAACACAGCAAAACAGGTCTGAGAAATAATCTTTGACGTTTAGTTGGGAAATACTATCGCATGCGACTTATTCTCCAGATTTAGCTTCATCTGATTATCATCTATTTGCATCAATAAGACACGCTCTTGCTAAACAACGCTTCAATTCGTATGAAAATGTACGAAAACAGCTCGACAACTGGTTTACTTCGAAAGATAAACTTTGGTGTGGCATTTATAGACTGTCTGAGAGGTGGGGAAAATGTTTAAACAACAATGAAGATTATTTTGTATAAAATATTTTGTATCATCTTTAAACAACAGACACGTGTAATTTTTATAAAATAATTCCGGTTTAATATTTTTACACCCGGTATACATGTATGTATATCCCAAACTTACGTATTCCGGAAATGTACAATTTCGGAGGAACTTTCACGAGTCGTTAAACAGTCAGAACACGAATCTTACGTTTACGGGGAATAATTTGAGCAGGTTTAACGAGCTGTCAAATGGTAGTAAATACGGAGGTATACGTTTAACCATTAAATCAAGGGTGGAATCCCTTAAACGAAAGATATTCGAATAAACTGGGATACGGGAACTAAACTTTAACGTTTAACACGATCCTTAATAATAATAGGATTTACTTTGGAATTAAAAAGGTATTATTTGGGGTATCAATTTAATCACCATTTACTAACCTAATCGTTTACTTCCTCTTTTTTATTATTTTTCTTTTTTTCCCCTAATACTCGTCAACTATTTTCCTTTCTTCTTGTTTCATATCAATGGAAAGATTTATAGGATTATATTACAGATGATTATATATTGGGTGTTGGAATTAACTCGTAGCGTTATACTAAAGATGACATGAGTTTTAAAGTATTCTGTTTTCACCTTCAGAAACAAATTTATCGTAAACCAGCTCTAACAAGGTTTTATTTTTACGACAAATATTATGTTTTAATTGTTAATAACATCATGTTACTATTATTTAAATATGTTGAGGTTTATCCCAAATAAAGTGTTTTTGCGGGAACGGCACAAAAGAAAAAGTTTTCTACATCGTATTGTTACTAGTGATGAAAAGTGGATACATTATGACAATCCTAAGCGTAAAAAATCATGGGTTAAGCCCGGACAACCATCATCATCAGAGGCAAAACGCAATATTCATGGATCTAAGCTCCTCCTTTGTATTTGGTGGGATCAACAAGGTGTAGTTTATTATGAATTGTTAAAACCCAATGAAACCATCACTGGGAATCGCTACCGGTTACAATTGATGCGTTTGAGTCGTGCATTGAAGGAAAAACGGCCGGAATTGAGCAAAAGGCACGATAAAGTTATTTTACTGCACGACAATGCTCGACCTCACGTGACGAAACCAGTGAAAACATACTTGGTAACATTGAAATGGGAAGTCTTAACCCACCCGCTGTATTCTCCGGATATTGCCCCTTCGGATTACCACCTGTTTCGATCAACGGCTCATGGTTTATCAGGGGAAAAATTAACATCTTATGAGGATTGCCAAAATTGGATCGATTCATGGATTGCCTCCAAGGACGAAGAGTTTTTTCGACGGGGTATTTGACAGTTACCTGAAAAATGGGAAAAAGTAGTGGCAAGCGATGGACAGTATTTTCAATAATGTAATTTCTTACTTTTATTTCAAATAAATCGTTATTTTTTAATTAAAAAACGCTACGAATTAAATCCAATACCTAATAGTTAGTTATAGTTAGTTGTTATTTATACAAACTAGCTTAAATTTAATTAACAAGCTTTTGACATTATCTTACGTAGTTGATCATTAACACTAGATTTACGGATATTGGTTATATTCCCATTTTTAATGAAGTGAGCTAATTAGACTCATACAAGAAAATTGAAGTTTTTTTGATAGAAAATAGTTCCAAATCAATTTAAATGAAAGATTTATTATTAAAAAATTCATTGAAAACATTTTTTACATATAAATTATGCTTCTCAAATACATTTTCCACAAACATTTCTATTACATTTAGCACAAAGGTTTTCAACATCTATTTTTATTGCATGATTCTTGAACTTGACAATTCTTCCGTGCGTCAGTAGTATAAATTTTTGTCATTGGAATTAAAGTGTTCTCGACTTCTTTTCTATATTTACTTCTTAGCTGTTCAGTCAATTGGAAAATAAATTCTTTTCTTGAAATATTTACTTGAGTGGTCTCTTTATACAGAATCCAAGCATTGATAGCTGCTAAATTTAAAATGTTATAGAAAACTTGTAGTGGCTATCTGGGTGAGCTTGCTTTAACGCAATATTTTCTGGCCATTTGGTCAAGTACATCCATGCCATACTTGGTGCTATTATAATAGGTTACTGCTTCTGGAATAAGTTTCTTATTTTTTTCAATTCTTATTTTTTTATGCTTTGAACTTAGTAGTAAAAGTTTTTTATTAGGCTTGCTTTTATAAATGGTCAGGGTATAATTCTAAGATTTATAAAGTTTTATAGAAAACCGTGTCATTTTATCTTTCTTAACTTTCACAATTTTAGGTAATTCTTTTCAGTTTGCAGATATAGTGCCAACCAAAGTAGTTTTCTTTGCTAATAACTTTCTTGCAAGTGAAATGCTTCTAAAAAAATTATCTGAAGTAATATTTCGTCCACAGCCTAAATATGGCTCTGCAAGCTTAGTTACCACAAATTCACTCAATGGAATATTTGATCCTCTGGTTTCATCCTTGTCCAAGTACTGAAAACCATTTACAAGGTATTTGCTTCTAACATCGAATGCCAGCCAAAGTTTGATGCCAAATGTATCCGGCTTATTCGGCATGTATTGTATAAATCGGCATCTAACTTTAGGCCTGATATGAGCAATAAATTTCATGTGTTATACGATTAATTATTAAATCATTTTATAAGTCAAATTGGTTCACAACCGTAAAAATAGGTATACCACATTCGATAATGCGAAATGAAGGGGTCTGCAGGGAAAAGGAATCAACATTTACATATATTTCATTACTTCACTAAAAACCAACGTATGTTTTCTAAAAAATAATATTAAAGTTTGATATATATATATATATATATAGTAATTAAATTTTTAATAAGTCAAATTGGCTCAGTCCATAAATCTAGTGTTAGTTACAGTAAGTTGTCAGTTATACTAAGTAGCTCGAATTTAATTAACCAGCTTCTAAGATTATCTTACGTAGTTGATCATTAAATATCATTTCCATTAACTGATATTCTTGCTTATGTATATCTAATTGTAAGTGACATATATGTACCTGTACAAATCACGACTTAGATGAACGTATCTTTGAATAACATTAGTTTGATCATAGCATAATCAATAAAAAATGTAATTACAAATTGGTCGAGGTGAATCCTTGGTTAGCAGCCGTTCTGTTATAGTACGTCGAGTTGTACCATTAGAAGCATATTCGATCGATAATGTCATTCCACGAACACAACAATACATATATGTGTAACTTATGCACGTAAACAATGGATGAATATGCGATAAGATAAACAAGAAAAAATTTTTTTTTCTCTCTAGTTGAATAAATAACTCGTCTGTTTGTATGCTTTTTATTCTCAATTATTTTATTTTTGTAGGAAAAATAAATAATGATTATATTCCATCGATATTATTTCGTATTTATTTATTTTCTATCTCGATGGAAGAAAACAGTTTGCTATGAAAATAATTAAACGAATGATATTAGGGGAATAGTAATTAATATAAATAACACGTACAGTTTAATCGTTTAGTTGAAAACATTGACTGGAATATTAATTAGGTAGAAATATTTAGTCAACCTTTGAGGATGATTCTAAACACAAACATAAATGTCACATGATAATAATTAATAATGTATTCTAACTATAGAATAATGATCCTTTATGTGACCACTATCGCATATTCAAAGTGAATGGAAAGCTCTAATAAGATAGATGGAATTACATGGTCTATTGCCTTGTTCAATTATTCAAAGGACCTTGGCTTAATAAATCTTCTCATTTCCTGGTTACTGTATAACAAGATTCCTTTAACACTAAACGAGATTAATACGAAATTCTTTGGAAAGTCAAAAACCATTATCTCCATCAAATAATGCATAGTTGTAGGTCATTTTTCTATTAGAAATATTAATTAGTAAAATAAATAAATTACCCAGTAAAAACAAAACGTTAGAAAAATGACGTAAATCGTACGTCATATTAATTTACAATTAATTTACGTACAAACATTAATTTCTTTTTTCATCCAGTTGATTATAAAATTTAAAAAACCGAGTTGAAAGGTAGGGTAAAAAGCCCCCCTCCCCCATTATGGACACTATAAGAGTGATTACGAATATTTGAATTTTTTAATCATATTTCAAATTAATATAATCAAATTTTTTTCTATAAGACACTTTAATCGATGTTTTTACTTGTACAATTAAAGTAATCAATTTCAATAGGAATAAATTTAATAATTAATACATGAACTTGAAACGAACGAGTCGAATGTGTGTTTTATGGATAGTAAAAGAACTAATTATGGGTATACCAGTGACCCTATTATGGACAGGTCCAATACGCATGCGTACAAGCATATATATGCATATTTGCATACATGTGTTTGTTATGCATATATATATATGTATGTTGGGGTGGTTAGGTTAAGAGGGTATTACTGTCTAGAGGCATGAATTTAATCTGTCTGATATAATTGTACCCTTCCTAGTCATCTAAAAATAAAAAAAAATTAATTCTTTATCTAAAAGAATGTTGCTATCGACCGAACCAAGGAAAAGTCAAAAAAAAAATTTTTTCTACGAAAAACGACTGTCTGAAGTAAAGAAATATGTTTTTACCATTTTTTTGACTTTTCAGAATTTTTTAAAAATAGTAGCAATTGAAATTTCGGTATAGTTTTAGTTTGTTCGATAGAGTAAAGTATAGAGAAAGCTCATATCAAATTTTATGTAAATCGGTTCAGTAAAACTTGAGATATCATTTTAAGAGTCTCGAAAAAAGTAGTTTCGAGAAAAACGCGTTTAAAATTTTGATCGTTCTTTCGTATCAAATTAAATTCTAAACTAAAATGGCTATTACTCTGAAAATAATTAGTATTTTGAAAAATCCTCTTAACTACATATTCTTAAATGTTTAAGCTTTGAAAATATAAAAAAAAATTAATTTTTTAAAATTTCTAGACTAGAATACTTCCTCAACTCAAATTGACGTGTCGCTAATTCACGCAAGTGAATTTTTGTGTCCCCATTAGTGATACCCCATTAATGATATTAATTTTTTAATTAATATTAACTTTATATGGTATAAATAAAATCATTAAATGGTTATTTAGACTATAAACAACTTAAAATAATTTCAAATGAAACAATTATATAAAAGAAACATATCTAAATTTGGATTTTAAAATAACATCCTTCTTTACGATGTTGTTTCCAAAAAATTTCACATCTACTCGCGATTTTGGGCTACTTGAAAAAAATAAAATTCTTTCTTCCGGTAAATAATTTATCCTTGGAAATAAAATATTACAATTATTCGATTTAAAAAATATCAAAAATTGTTACAAAATATTGACAATTGTGATTATTAACAGTATTAATGAAATAATAAAATTCAACAAAATGTCCATAAAGGGGGAGGTCTGCCCATAATGGGGCCTTTTACCCTAACATGGGTTTTTTTTTGTTATTTTCTATTTACTTTTAAATCCTTAGAACAAATTTAATCAATCAAAATGTATTTTCTTCTTAAATATTATCTTTTCTAATCTACGAGAAGGATGAGCCAATATTTGGCTGGCCGATGAACAAATTCTCTCATTTTTTAAGTTTATATTTCAATTTAAAAGAAAAATAATTTCTTTTTGTTTTTTTAAAAATAAATATCTGATATTCCAATATTTGTTTTACTTTAACTTTTCTAATTTTTTTATTTTATTTTTTTTGTATTTTTTAACGAACTCGACGAATGAAAATGTTGATGATCTTTCGTTTCGGAAATTGGATTTGTACGTAAAAAAAATAGTACGATGGTTTGAAGATTAAACTCGATCAACATGTACAATCAATTTTATTCACAGAAAAGAACGTGGATACAAATTTCCTTGTTTTTACTTTTTTCTTCTTTTCCAATTATATTATTCTTTATTCGATGTAGAAAGATCCTACAGATATATTATATAGTATATACATATATAGGATAAATATCTATACATAATCTATTATATATAATCACTTTTATATTTTCAAACATTTATTTTGATAGTTTATCGATGGAGAGAAAAAAAAAGAAAAAATATATACATCACTTTCTCTTTCACGTGAACAAAAGGATTTTTCTGAAAAGCTTTAGGTAAATAAATATACGGTTAAATAACACACAGGATATATTGGAAGGAGAAATCTTTTTCAATGTACGAGAATTGATCCCAGTAAAACCTTTAAATCCATACATTTTATACAATTCGTTTTCATTCAGTTAATAAAATAATAACGTTGCGAGAAACATTTTTCTCTTTGTTTCAACCATTTTTCCTTTTCTTTTTTTATTCTTTTTAATCCATGCTTACACATATATGTTTTTTTATTGAGGCTGTCAAGAATAAAATGGAGTAAATTTCATGTTATTTATTTCCATCGTACACAATCTCATTTAGATGTCGTATTTTGACATAATTTGTTTTTCGTGGGAAAGGTATATCTTTTCCTCTTTCTAACTCATATTTCAGTTTGACAAAATTTGCAATAGTTTTTTTTGTATAGGCGATTAAGTGAGACCATGACAATCAGCGAAATTCGTGTGTTGATGAAGTATGAGTTCCATCGTGGAATCATAACACAGCAGGTAGTCGTTAATATCAATAGTGTGTTTGGTATTCAAGTGGCTACAAACGCGACTGTAGCTCGTTGATTTAGAAAATTTCGTTCGGGAGATTTCGACCTGTCTAATGAACCACGTGGTCGACCCAAGACTCAGGTGGATAATGTCGTCCTGAAAGCCACTGTGGAAGCGAATCCCAACCAAAGTGTACGTGAATTATCATTAAAGTACAATGTATCAAAGCAAACAATCTTGACTCATTTGGCATAAATCGGTAAAGTGAAAAAGCTGGACAAGTGGATACAACATGAATTGACCGATGCACAGAAGGAACGAAGACTCGACGCATGTCTTTCTCTTCTTTCTCGCAACAAAGCCGAACCATTTCTCAATTGAATTATTACGTGTGATGAAAAATGGATCATGTACGATAATCGTAAGCGTTTATCGCAATGGTTGGACAAAGATGAACCACCAAAACACTGTCCGAAACGAGACATCCACCAGAAGAAGCTGATGGTCACTGTTTGGTGGTCTGGCTCAGGTGTCATCCACCACAGCTTTATGGAACCTGGCCAATCGATCACGGCGGATGTCTACTGTTATCAATTAGACGAAATGATGAGAAATCTTGCGATTAAACAACCAAAATTAGTTAATCGGATGACTCCAATCCTCCTGCACGACAATGCTCGACCACATGCCGCACGAATGACCGTGTCAAAGCTACAGGAGTTGAAGTTGGAAACTCTCCGTCACCCACCGTACTCGCAAGACCTTACCCCCACTGACTATCATTTCTTTCAAAATTTAAACAACTTTTTATCTGGAAGAAAATTCAATTCCGCGCAAGCTATCAAAATGACGTTTCAAAAGTTCATCGAATCCCGCGATTCAAGTTTCTACAGCAAAGGGATAAATGATTTACTTCTAAAATGGCAAAAGTGTATCGATATTCTGGGTTCATACTTTGATTAAAAATATAAAGTTTTTATTGGACAAATAATCGAATTTGATTATGTGCTTTTTTAGCTTCATTTCATACTTGACAACCCAATATTTATGAACGAGGAGAAGAGACAGGGGATTCTGTGTCGTTGGTGATTTTGAACATCAACAATTCGTAACGATAGAAAATATTTTCTTTGTTTTATGTCTATTCTCTTGTCAAATTCAATCCATTAAGATATTTAATAATTGTTTATTTATCAAATAATAACCATGTCCTCTTTGGTAAAACGATTTTCATGAGTCGATCGAGAATTTATTCTGAATGTTCGTACAGGACTCTCCCCACCACTGTGACGCCATCGGATCGATGTTGTTTGTAAACGTCCTGGGGAAAAAAAAAAAGAAAAAATATAAATAATACAACAACGATTCACCTAAATCCCTTTTCTACATTTTTCCAGATTTAATTTCGACTGGAAATATTAAAACGTATCACGTTGAAAATAAAATAAGCTTAAAAAGTCCATAAGGTAGAAAATTTAATACCATATTTCTCGACTGTCACACGTTCAATGGAAAAATTTCGTAAGAAAGTTTCAAGCTAAAAAAAAAAAAAATTGTTTTTCATACACGTAGAAGATAATATTTTTTTATTTTTATTTTTCAAGAAATGTAGTTCATTGTTCGAAAAAGAAAAAAAAGAAAAAAAAACGTTAGATAAGTTTGACTGTAACGTAAAGTCAAAAGTTTGATCTTAAAGCGTAAATTCCATGGAGGATAAACTTAACGTTCACGTTTCCGCACATTTTCTCCAAGAATACACCTAAACATCAGTTAGCCTGTTGAACTTGTTTCTAATGGTTTCACACAGTTTAATAGTTTCTCGTAGAAATTGTTCTCCAAGAGATAAAATAAATCACAATAGTATAACAATACGATAAGAGTTGATTAAAAACAAACACGGTTAAAATTATTTTAAATACCAAGTTGTGAGAATATTTTCATTTCAACTATGCCAATAAAACCATCCAATTATATATTTCCTTCTAGAAAATGTCATATCGAGAAAGAACGTTCTATTAATACATCTTACTCCTTCGTTATCATTCAACAAATAAGAATTAATTTTCATTTAAAAAAAAAAAAACAAACAAATGATCAATTATTCCACTTACCACACCGACAACGTTCCTGATCAGAACGATGCAATTCTATAAATTCACGTATTTGCGGGCTGTTTACGTTAGTTTGATCCAAAGTACAACAACACTTGCAAATCACCAATTGAAAATATACTCGAAACCTAAAACAAAGGTTTGATTTTTATTTATTTAATTATACAAATACACCTTAATAATAATTAAATATCTTTTCATATATCCACCTATTGTTCATCCAATAATAAATGATAGGATTCACCATAGAATTAGACATTGCTAGCCAGTAAAAGCTGAGATAAACGTGTTGAACGTAACTGCTTCTTATAAAATGTTGATAATGGTAAACAAATATGAAAAATCCTTGATAAGGAAACCAACATATAGCAAAGATCGTAACGATACTGATGAACATTTTCACCACCTGAAAAACAAAATACAAAAATACAACAATAAAATTAGGACTCACTTGTAATCTGGCAAAAAAAAGGAACAAAGAAAGAGAGGAGGTGTGAAAAAGGAAGAGGGAAGAGGAGGATGTAAAAAAGATTTGACTAGGATCAAACATTAAATGGACACATCGGTATGATCTCAAAACTTCGAATAGCCAACCTAATCCCTACAAGGATTTAGGATTTCTCAGCGTGTTCTGGGAGGGTTGTATGTATTTAGGTTCTTGTACATGGATCGATAACATTCACGTTTCAACACATTTGATACGATTACTATGTTCAACCACGAATGAATTTCGTAGTAGAAATATATCAAAGTATATTCCTTTGTTGAATTATTCGTTATGTTAACTACAATCGGATTTATCCTTGACATTATCATTTTTGATTCTTTTTCAAACCACTGAACATGTCTCGCAAAATTCGTTCAAACATTATAGGAAAAAAAACAACAAAATAATAATAATAACTATTTTGTTTGTTTCGTTAACTGGGTAGTTAATTGTGTCGTTTCGTTTTGAAAGTGTAGACCACTGTGTGTCGTGAAAATCGATCGTTGACGAGTATAGTCGTCAAGTACAGAGTTTGTGTCGTTGTTAAAATATTGCATCAAAGAAATAAGTTTATTTGATTAAATTGTTAATTTTATTAATATTTATTTATATATTTACACAATTAACAAAAAACTCTAAGAATAATATATCTTAAGTTAAAAATTTTAAAGGGTATTCTGATTAAGATGCCTGAATTTTGGGTTTTTTGCTGTTTTTTCAACTTTCGGAATTTTTTAAAAATAAAAAAATTAAAAATTTATTAAAAAACACTTTGTAGTAAAATGCTATAATATGTAAAGAAGCTTTGTATTAAATTTCAAGTGAATTGGTTAAATAGAACTCGAGATATCACGCACATTGTTGCGAAAAAAGTAGTTTCGAGAAAAACAAGTATCAAATTAGATTCCGTGTCACTAAAATGACTTTAACTCGTTAAATAATCAGAATTTTGAAAGATCCTTTCAAAAACATAATCTTGAATGTCTAAACTATGGAAATATGCATCAAAAAAAAATTGATTTTATCAAATTACTAAATCAGAATACCCCATTAACTGATTAAATAAGATTTCAAATCTTTTAATACCTTGCGTTTAGATTTCATAGACTCTTTTTGATTATGCGTAAGTTCACCAATGAATTTCGAACCCCACAATTTCCGACCCATCAGAGTGTAACAAACAGCCATTACCACCATGGGAATTAGATATGTCATACTGAGAAACAGGATATTGTAGCTGGAACAAAGAGAATAACAAAAATAAACAAACATTTGTCATAGCTCGTACACGTTGTGAAAAATGAGATAAGTTTTCTCATGTGCATTTAATTTATGTATTTTTAACTTTGCGTGACACCGATAGAAAAAAATAGTAATTTTTTAATTCGCAATTTTTTAATTCGCAATTTTTAGTTCACATTAATTAAACGAATTCCATCAATTTACTATAACCTTGATAATCCAGCGTTATTTAATACCATCTAATACAGACAATGGAAAATTCAATCGCTAATGATTTCAAGAACAATAAATGCAATTACTCTTAATTAGATTGAAATTATTAGGATTAGAATTCCCGACATTTGTACCATGTATTTAATAACACGCATATGCTAATTTTATTTTTCTTCGACTATATTCATGAAGAGGAAACATTAATTGCAAAGTATCACGAATGTTAATCAAAATCGATTTTAGTTTTATATCCTTCATTCAAATAAACTTTCCTTTTTATTTATGTTTTTTTTTCCTATCAAAAAAAAGAGAGACATGATTTACTTACAAATATCCTGTTCGACTATTCAAATATTCTCCATCAGGCCAGGATAAATAACAAGAAATCCTGGTTTTACCATTTGAGTATCTGTAATGAACAATATCAAATGTACATTTTCTCTATGAAGATATCCAGTTTAATATCCTTGGTTACCTTGTCTTTGTAGTTCTGGAATATAACAGACTTGGAATAGCTAAAATGGACGAAACTGTCCATATTGAAATCAAGGTTATTATAGTTCTCCTTCGAGACATGTGTCTTTTCAAAGGATGCATTATAGCCATGTATCTGAAACGGTACCTAATTCAATATACGCAGTTCATCAAAGGAAGAGGAAATTATATTCAATCTGTTTATTACTAACTAATGAAATTAAATACAACATTAACATATATCAACGCACATTTATACACCAGGTAAAGCTTTTAAAGCAGACATAAACTGAATAGTTTGATTATTATTATTGATGATGGATTACCGCAGCTCATCAAAGGACGAGACAGTTATATTTAATCTATTTATTACTAACAAATGAAATTAATTAAAATATAAACACATATTAACGCACATTTATACACTAAGCGATAATTTTAAAGCAGACAATTCTGAATAATTTGATTATTATTGATGATGGAAAATGCAGAATATCTGACAAAGTATAAATATTGGTTTAAAGAATGGCATATTTTATTTTATTTGAATTTTATTAAATACAAACAAATTTATTCAAATTTTCTTTCCAAATATTTATTTAAATAAAATGATAAATTGTTTCTATCAAATAAAATATATTTAAGTCAAATACAGTTAAAGCTACGTTTAGGATTTTCTAATACATTAATCTTCTTTATTTTCGTTCAGATATAAAAACCAAAAAGTAAAAACATATCAACGTGGTAAATAAACACACACCTACATTGAATTATGCCACCCTTCGAAACCCAATAACTGTCGTCTAACACATTTTGTTTATTTTTTTTATTTCTATTCCCCAAAATACCAATCAACGAGTTATTCAAGTATACACGTTATCCGAAGATCGAATAATTTATCAGATAAGCATTAAATCGACACACGAAGAAGAAAAAAGAGAATGATGGGAGTAGAAAGGGGAAACAGAAAGTTATGTACAAGGCGACGTAATTTGTTTTGGTTTCGAGAAATGCCAGAGAACTAATCCATTAAAGGGTGCATAACCAAGAAGCTTTGAACAACGCGATTATTTGCAATGGCATAGTCACGAAATCTCAAAGCAGCTCTCAAAGCTTTCTTCCTTTCATACTGAAAGGTTTGACATTTGAGATGTGAGATTTCTTGAATCCTATTTCATCTTCTCTTTCACTCTCTCTCTCTCCTTCCTTCTTTCTTTGCTGTAAAGGAGTTTTTTCTGATTTCCACGAATAAAAGACCGACGTGATATCATTCGCGATAACTTGGATCAAATCCAAACAGTGATTCGCGGTATGATTTTGAAATATCGATGAATCACATAATTTATCTTCTTCTCTTGACAGTCAATTTTCTTTTTCCTAAATACAAATTTTTTTTAAGAAAAATAAAAATATATTAGATTGTCCAGTATGAAATGGAGCAAAAATCTAATTCAATTATGTGCATTTTTTGCTCCACTTTATACTTGACAGATTTTAAATTAACAGAGAAAAATCTTAATAAATACAGGGATAAAGCAAGGTGACAATTAAAGTCCATTCTTATTTGATTTGGTTATGGATAAAATAATAGAGAGCATAAGACTAATGCATGGATAATAAAATGGGAAACAGGGACTTCAATATATTATGCTAAGCTGATGACGTGGTCCTAATGGCCAACAGCGAAGACAACTTACAGAAGCTTCTTCATAAATTCAATTTCACGTCGGAAAAATATAATAAGGTCGTATTAGCCGAAAAAACTAAATGTCTGACTATTTCCAAAAAAATCCCTTAAGATGTAAACTAGAATTGAACGGCAGAATAATAGGACAGACGATGACGTTGAATTATTTGGAAGTAGACGTAACAAGCCACCACGATCTTTACAAGGAAACAACTAACCAAGTAAGAAAGGCAGCAGTTGTCTCAGGAGCTCTAAAAAATATCATATGGAGAAACAAATACCTGAGAAAGGAAGCTGAAACAAGAATATATAAAACGTGTGTACGTCCAGTATTAACATATGCCATCGAAACTAGAACGGACACCAAAAAAAAACAAAGCAGGTATTAAGAACTGCCGAAATGAACATTCTAAGGCCGATGCTAGGAAAAACAAGAAGAGAATCGCATAAGAAATGTGAATTTAAGTGAACAATGCGATATTTAAGACATAGTAAGATGGGGACGAGTCAGAAGAAGAAATTGGGACGAGCATATATCGAGAATGGATGCTGAAAGCATGGTTAAAACAACACGTGACGATAAACTAAAAGGATCCAGATCACAAGGAAGGCCCTCAAAAAGATGGCGGGACTACTGGAAGTTAGTCTCTCAGGATGGCCCATCCCAATAATACACAGGCCCCAGGCCTATCGTAAGAAGAAGAAGAAGTGGACTTTTAGATTTCTTTTACGAATATTTTTTTAGCTTTTTAATTAAATAACAGGGTAAGAGTATCTCTCGAATATTCGATAATTAGGATCTTTTGAGAAAAAAAGAAAGAAGAGGAAGAAGATGAGACAAAATAATAAATGAGTAAACGACGAATTTTGCTTGGAGTGATCCTCGAAGAGCCATCTCAAAAGTGTTTCTTTAAACGTTCGTGTTCTTTCAACCGAAAACTTGCCGAGAGAAAAAAAAAGGTTCTTCTACGGTCTACTCGCAAAACAGATGCTTACAATTTTTCCCGTTAATGGAATTTTTCCGTTAATCGAATCCTATGGAAATTGTGTACCTCTCCTCTGTTCTTCTCGTATCTCGTTTATCTTACGACCGCTTCAAAACGTTTCCACAAGAACTGTCATTGATTGGCAATATCGATAAAATACAAAAATTTAAAATTAAATAAATAAATAAATAAAATACATTTATGTTTGTATTATACAAAAGTTTAAATATTGCAGATTTTAATCCACGAAGATGAATTTAAAATATTTAAGTTTATTTGTAAATGAAAATTAATCAAAATTGTTTCCTAGGCACCAAATTTTATATTCCATTCACGCACGTACAAATGTGAAAAATAAAACTGATAAGTGAAACAGAAAATAAAGAAAGAAATAGAAACATGGTACATGTTTTCTCGATAAGAAGTTTCCTAAAATGAAATTCTTCGTTGGACGGTTAAAAACGTTTTAGTCATTCTTCAATTTCTTCTTCCAACGAGGAGATAAATTTTTAGACATTTTCTTTCAAATAACACGTTTTTTTCATACACTGTTTTTTTCTCCCCTTAAATTTCGTGGTTATTTCAAACCAACAACTTTCCTGTAACTTCTCCGACTACTTTTTTTTCCACCAAAAAACAAGAGAGAGAGAAAGAGAAGAAGAAAAAAAATTTGTAAAACGATGTTGTTGCTTTTCAACGTTTTTAGATTGCTAGGAAAGAAAACTCGTTGAAGTTTCTTCGATCTTATTAGATCAATTTTCTCTCCAAGTACGCATCAACATTCTATATATGTGGTATGATATTATTATAGTTTTATATACAAGTGGTATATATTGGATAAACTATGTTCAGTGGTGTGTTGAGAAATAGAACAGAAACCATTTCTTATCGAAAACACAATGTAGTCAACAACAAATGTTACATTCGAAATGAAACGATTTTCTTTCTATCTTAGATTAAAAAAAAAAACAATCCAGAAAGAATTTAGAAATAAAAGAATAATTCTATCAGAAATTACCAAGCTTTATGTATCTTCAATAATTTATTTAACCAATTACAAAAAAAAAATTTCATTCTATCAATCATCGTCATCATCTTTGAAGTTTCATTTATTTTAATTTAATTTAATTTAATTTAATTTAATTTAATTTTGAAGGAAAAACCTCGATTAATTCATAATCCACGCATTAACATTCTACGTTGCATTTTTAATGAAATATTTTTTCTCTTGTACAATACTTTCTCAATTGTTATTAATAAAAATTCCTCCATATTTCAATATTTTCAATACTTTTTCTAAATATTTTTATTATTATTCTTTTTATTAAAAAAAAAAATGTAGGTTGGAGATGGTAGATTGAAAAGTTTTGATCCTAACCTAAAAACAATTTAGTTTATCCTCGATCTGATTCAATTTTGTAAAAAGGAATAACCACACGATACTTTTTAACTCATCTACTTTCTATGTATTGTTACATATTATTTTTTTTCTTCTATCTGATAAAAACGTAATAAAAGAAAAAAAAAATGGTAATAGGATCAACGCCCACGATAAATATATATACAATAGATATGTATCTATATTCGAACGAATACTAAATATCATTTGATATCCTACCTACGCAAATAAAGATAAATATATGTATATATACGTATAATAGAGTAATAATAATTACATCTCATATTTTCTACCATAACTCGACCCTAACTAGTAGAATGCAACAACGTAATATCGAGTCTTGCATCATTGACTCTATTAAACTACTACCATTCATTACTATTCGCGTACCACCGGTGGTACACGTAGACATATTTATTTCATTCCCTAAAAACATATGTTTATAAAATAATACAATATAAATACATAACAAATTTAATTATATTAATTATTAGGATCTTGAATAAGTTCTCGCTGATTTTTTTCACAAAATAAAACCTATATTTAAAATATAAGTTTCAAAATCAGTTCATTCAAAGTATTGTCCATTACTAGAGACGACTTTCTCCTATCTTTCTGACAGTAAATGAATTCCACGTTGGAAAAGCGATTTGTCTTTTAAGACAATCCATAAATCGATTCAATTTTTAGTTTCTTCGTAAGAAGAGTAACGTTGCTCAGCCAAGCTATCCAGTGATCGGAATCGGTGATAATCGGAAGGGAGTATGTCTGGTGAATACAGCAGGTGAGGTTGAACTTCCTATTTAAGCGTTTCCAGGTAAGTCTTCACTGGTTTTGCAACATGTGGCTGAGCGTTGTCATGTAACAAAATCATTCTGTAGTGTCTCTGCTCGTATAGCGGTTGTTTTTCTTTTAGGGCTCGACTCAAACGCATCAATTGAAGTTGATAACGATCTCCCGTAATAGTCTCATTCGGTTTGAGCAGCTCATAATAAATTACACCTTGCTGATCCCACCAAATGCAGAGAAGAAGCTTCGAACCATGGATATTTGGTTTTGTGGACGATGTCGATGCATTGCTGGGCTTACCCCACGATTTTCTACGCTTTGGATTATCGTAATGAATCTACTTTCCATTGCCAGTGACGATACGGTGCAAAAAAACCTTTTCTTTTCTGTCGTTGAAGCAGTAGTTCACACACGAGAAAACGCAGTTCAATGTCTCTCAGCTTCAATTCATACAGCACCCAATATCCTTGCTTCTGTATCATTCCTAACGCTTTTAAACGTTTCGAAACTGTCGACGCATCTACTTGTAATATTTTTCCAAACTCTCCTAGCGTCTGACATGGGTCTTGATCAAGAAATTCCTCTAATTCTTCGTCTTGAAACTTTGTCGGTGAGCCAGGAACGTTCCTTATCCTCAACTTCAAAATCATTATTTTTGAAGTATCGAAACTAATCTTTGCATGTCGTATCCGACAGATTATTGTCGCTGTAAAGTTTCAACAAGAATCTTGTGTGCTTTAGCTGCAGATTTCTTTCAAATAAAGTAGTGCAATAAAATTCCCGGCAAAAACACTTTAATTTGACACAAAAATAGACATTTTCTGAAACAATAAACGAACATGTGGTTGACACTACAGACTGAAATTGCATACAGTACTTTCTTACCGATGCATTACTATTTGGAATTGTTGAAAAGGAATTGATTGAAAGATGGCATTAGCATCTCTTAAGAAACGGCAAGAACTTATTCTAGGTCTTAATAAATTTCTAACAAAAGAATGAAGCATTGATGATGTAATTAAATATTGTGTAATAATAAAACAATCTTTAAGTCAGCCAAAAATGGCTTGGTACACTACGTGTTAAATTCTAAAAAAGTTAAATGAAAATTTACAGTTGGCAAATTTAAAATATTACCGATAATTAGAATATACTTCGAAGTAAAAAGTGCAATATTGAACGATGAAATATTTTCATTGGAACATCCAAAAATAATTTCTATTAAATACTATTCGTGGCGTCCTGAGAAAAATACATGATTTCGGTGAGATCAGTCAAAGTGTTAAATTACTATCATTCATTATTATTAGCGTTAATATTATTAACTTCAAAAAGTAAAAATAAAACCTTGTTAGAGCTGGTTTACGATAAATTTGTTTCTGAAGGTGAAAACAGAATACTTTAAAACTCATGTCATCTTTAGTATAACGCTACGAGTTAATTCCAACACCTAATAGAAAATTAAAACTTAAGTTTAATTCAGGATAAGAAGGATGTAAGAAATAGTGTGAAAATAAATCCTGTTGTTTAATTATCATTGTTATTGTCACAGTATACTACACTCTATTCTCCAAGAAGTAATAAACTTGGCGACGTGAGTTACCACAAAACTATTTTCTCTCCTTCTCTATCTCTCTTTCTTTCTCTTTCTCTCTCTGTCGTTGACAACCATTCTTCCAACGTTTGAACTTTACGACAATAAGTTAGAGAAATGTGAACAAAGTGATGTATACATTAATGGGTATACATTTATATGAAATTGAATTTCACTTAAACAATGAGAATAATAGTCGTTATTTCTTCATTTATTTAACATATGACCTAATTAATTCGATTATAAATTGTTTGACTTTCTATCCTTTGATTATTATTTTCTTTCATAAATGAATCATCATAGACACATAATAATTATATCTCAAATAATTCCAATAACGAGGTTTACTGAAATGAATTTTATTTTTCGACGTATAAATTATCGAATGATCATTTAATGGGGATCTATTTTCCACTAAATTAACAATTGCTCGTTCTATTGTGAAAAACGTCACGAACAATAGCAGATTGTAATAGGATTGCGTATTTCGTAACAGCTCACACAAGAAACAATGAAATGTATGACGTGTGTTGAATTTAAACATCCTCCATATTGTTTAAAATAAAACTACATTATCACGTTTTATAAAAATAATTAAATGGATGTTTTAAAGAAAGAAAGAAAGAAAGAGAGTGAGAGAGAGGGAGAGAACAAAACCAAGGGGAAAAAATTGTCAAAGATAATGAAAAACGTCGGACTCTCAGTTTTTCTTTTTTTTCGGTCTCTTGTTTTTCAAGATAACGGATAATAATACGTTTTAGCAGTTTATAAGCCGACAAAGGAATTCTTCAAAAAGCCACGTTATCAGAAATAAAAATAAAAATAAAAAAAAGAAAGAAACAAGTTGAGAGGAAAAAACTTTTTGTTAAATTTCAATCGAGATAATAATTTTTCCTCCATGTTGTTGAGATAGTAACGTTTCCCCCACGTACACTTTCATTATACATATTAAACCTATATTAATTATCAATGTATTATATTTAAAACAAAAGAGAAAAAAAGAAGATTTTTTTGTGGTAAAAAATAATTTTCACTAATTTTTTCTTCCCTTTCAGATTTTTCTCTGTTCTGTTCCGTACGAATTCGTTTGGAAATTATAAAAAGGAAAAGAAGATAAAAAATTTCATTTGAGATAGAAAAGGGGAACATTTAAGAAGAACATCTGCACCTGACAGGATCATAATATCTAATGAACATAGTTTTTAAGATTCCTTAGTGAGAGTTAGAAAGTAACATGCGATAATAGGAATCACGAAAAGTCAAGTTACTAATGAAAATTGTTTCGATAACTTTGAATCTGATGAAAAAAGATCTTTCGTAAATTCAATCAGTCGATCTTTTCTTTTTTATTTTTCTTTCTTTCTTTCTTACAAAGCAGAGAGAAAATAAAGAAGAACCATTCGCTAGTTACATTTGGATTTGTAAATTAAGCTGGCTTGCACTACTCGTTCACTTTTAATTCGATTTTGGTATTCTTTTCTAATTTGTCCTATTTAGTTTATTTATTTCTTATTTTATTAGCGAATAAAAATCCTTGAAACGTCTACTATTATTAAATTGTATTTATTTACACGTATTTTTCAAACGCTAATGGATTTTTTACGAAATCAATTATTTGCATGAAGAATCGTACTCTGGCGT
The DNA here is from genome assembly GCA_023678845.1 of Mischocyttarus mexicanus. Taxonomy (NCBI): domain Eukaryota; kingdom Metazoa; phylum Arthropoda; class Insecta; order Hymenoptera; family Vespidae; genus Mischocyttarus; species Mischocyttarus mexicanus. The sequence continues at coordinate 181,192 of JACGTP010000120.1, read as the reverse complement.
TAAGATTGTATAGAATTTTAATAAGAAATGTGATCAATCATTTACATTTAATATTTTTCTTCAATTATTTAAACAGATATTTATCATATTTCTTTGCATCATTATTTTATTATTTATTATTCTCGAGCAAAATTTTAATAATGCTTAATTATCCTTTTATATTATTAAAAGGGTATTCTAGTTTGGAAATTTGAGAAAATCAATATTTTTTTCTTGATATTTTTAAAGCTTAAACGTTTATGAATACGTAGTTAAGAGGATTTTTTAAAATACTAATTATTTTTGGAGTAATAGCCATTTTAGTGATGCAGGATTTAAACTGATACGAATGAACGATCAAAACTTTAAACGTGTTTTTCTCGAAAGTACTTTTTTCAAGACTCTCGTCATGATATCTCAAGTTTTACTAAACTAATTTACCTAAAATTTTATTAGGTGTTGGAATTAACTCGTAGCATTATACTAAAGATGACATGAGTTTTAAAGTATTCTGTTTTCACCTTCAGAAACAAATTTATCGTAAACTAGCTCTAACAAGGTTTTATTTTTACGACTAATATTATGTTTTAATTGTTAATAACATCATGTTACTATTATTTAAATATGTTGAGGTTTATCCCAAATAAAGTGTTTTTGCGGGAACGGCACAAAAGAACAAGTTTTTTACATCGTATTGTTACTAGTGATGAAAAGTGGATACATTATGACAATTCTAAGCGTAGAAAGTCATGGGTTAAGCCCGGACAACCATCATCATCAGTGGCAAAACGCAATATTCATGGATCTAAGCTCCTCCTTTGTATTTGGTGGGATTAACAAGGTGTAGTTTATTATGAATTGTTAAAACCTAATGAAACCATCACTGGGGATCGCTACCGGTTACAATTGATGCGTTTGAGTCATGCATTGAAGGAAAAACGGCCGGAATGGAACAAAAGGCACGATAAAGTTATTTTACTGCACGACAATGTTCGACCTCACGTGGCGAAACCAGTGAAAACATACCTGGAAACATTGAAATGGGAAGTCTTAACCCACCCGCCGTATTCTCCGGATATTGCCTCTTCGGATTACCACCTGTTTCGATCAATGGCTCATGGTTTATTAGGGGAAAAATTAACATCTTATGAAGATTGCCAAAATTGGATCGATTCATGGATTGCCTCCAAGGACGAAGAGTTTTTTCGACGGGGTATTCGACAGTTACCTGAAAAATGGGAAAAAGTAGTGGCAAGCGATGGGCAGTATTTTCAATAATGTAATTTTTTACTTTCATTTCAAATAAATCGTTATTTTTTAATAAAAAAACGCTACGAATTAATAAGTATGCTTTTTCTATACATTATTCTATAGCACTAATTAAAATTATACTAAAATTTCAATTTCTACTATTTTTAAAAAATTCTGAAAAGTCAAAAGAAAATGGTAAAAAAAATTTTCTTTACTTCAGACAGTCGTTATTTGCCAAACAAACTTTTTCTTCAAACTTTTCTTAGTTCGGACGATAGCAGCATTCTTTCTGATTAAGAATTAATTTTTTTTTATTTTGAGAAGACTAGAAGTGGGACAATCACGTCAGGTAGAGCGCGCTATTTTTTGAGAATCCCTACTTTAACAGACTGTAACTTTTTGAATTTTTAATTTTCTTACTTAAATGTTATTTTAGTACTCTTAAAACATTGATAAATATGTGGTAAAATTATGGCTTGTAAACATATTTGTTGGTTTCTTTTTAATGCGTCTGATAAAATACCTAAAATTCCTGCCACTAGACCAAAATATTCCCATAATATTTAAAATGAAAACATTTTTTTGATCATTCATAAAAAATAAAATAAAGAATTAAGTATTATCTCATAAAAAGAATAAAAATAAGCATCCTTTCATACATAAATGATAATCCAAATAACACCCGTTCTCTGACCAACAAGAAAAAGAAAAGAAATAAAATATGTTAATGTGAAATTTACATATTTAGCAAATAAGTACAAAATGAAATAGAAAAAAATGGGCTAAGCTAGAAGAGAAAGAAAAAGAGAAATAGAAAAATAAAACACAGAACATTAGATTTACATGTAACGCGTGCTACGAATATAAATGTTCCTGAAATAACTTTTGAATTTAATATTCTGGATATTTTTTTTTTTTTAAATTACACAACGAAGATTAAAACTTAATATCATTAATTATAAAATAATCATAATATAATAGTAAATGTTATTGTAATGTATAACAAGATTCATGTTAAATCAAAAAAAAAGAATATAATTCAGTCATGAAGAATCGTATGAAACTTAATTAAGCGTCAACACGTTTCACGTCGGTGAGAAATCAAAAGAAAGAAAAACTCTCTTTGAATAATCGATAGAAAAACACATTCTTTCACACATTCTTTCTCTCATTTTTCTTAACGTTTATTTTATAAAAAGGTTCCTTTAATTACATTTCTTTGTCGAATTTTTTTCAAAGGTTTCTTTATCATTACCCTCTTCACTCTATTCTTAAACAAACAAAACAAAACAAAACAAAATATAAAATAAAATCTATTCAACGTTTGTATTTCATTTATTCCATTGTAAAAATTAAATCGTTAATATTATCAAACGTATAGAAATATGCTTATTTTATTTAGTCATTTAATTATTTTATTAAATATCATAAAAATATGCTTATTTTATTAAGTCATTTAATTATTTTATTAAATACCACAAAAATATGACAAATATATTTCCATAAAAGGGTTACAGTTTATCTGTCAAACGATGAGACAGCAAAGATCTTTAACGTTAATTATCCTACCTTAATTATCATCTTTAAATATTATTATCAGTTTCCAAAAATCTACCCATTTTCTCAGCTAGTGAGAAAATTAGAGAGAAAATTAGAGAGAATAAGAAATAGAAAGAGAGAGAGAGAGAGAGAGAGAGAAATATAATTACGTATTCAAGGTGTTCGTACATTTAAGATTTCTATCGATTAAAGTTTCAACCCTCCTACTCCTCATCCTCCTCCTCCTCCTCCCCTCACCAAACCTATCTTTTAAAGGGGGTATATATTTTATACATGATCAAATTCTAGTAATTAATCTAATTAGTATATACAAGTAGCCCTCCTACAAAACGTCATCCTATAACACTGTTTCTCTCTAATACGATAAGAAAATTGCAAAAACCTTTGTACAGCATTGTACTTCTGTAACCGCAACGAGGCTTGCCGTCTTAAAGATACAGTGTTGCGGAATTTATTTTTTTTCATCTCCGTGAGCTGAAAATAAAAGTGTCTCACGCTGCTAGTTGGTAGTCTGCGTCGAGCCACGGTGTGTTAAAGAATAACTTTTTCGTCTTTAAGACATCAAGCTTCAGTCCCAAGCCATGTCCGATAAAGATAAAGAAACAACGTTGAAGAGGTAATTTATTTCTGTAGAAGTAAAGATACAAATCTTGGATCGTCTTTTGAAAGGAGGAAAAGCATCTCGCATTGGAAAAGCTTTAATTTGAATGAAGCAACAGTCAGGTCTATTAAGAAAAATGAAAAAGAAATAAGAAGCGTAGTTGCTGCAGGATCTTTGACGTCCGCGAAACATGCAGCTCGCCTCCGGGTGCCAATAATTGAGAAAATGGAAAAGGTACTCAGCATTTGGATTGATGATTGCTGTTAAAAAAGAATTCCATTAGATGGCAATATCGTTAAACAAAAAGCACTAAAAATTTACAAACGTCTTAAAGAACAAGAAGAATCCTCTGTCAATCCAGATATTGTGGCAAGTAAAGGTTGGTTCGAAAAATTCAAAAAGCTGTTTGCAATTCACAGCATAAGAATCCAAGGAGAATCTGCGTTGGTTGATCATTCAGACCCTTCCACTGAAAGAAGCTGAAAATTCAAATGGGTGCTGCAAAACTGTCTAGCTCCGTACCGAGAAATTTACAATGACCTGGTAAGAACCAGAAAGCAAAGTACAATTACAGATTTTTTTTAAGAGGGAAGAAGATGCAAGAACTTTAAATGAAGAAACAAGTTTTGAAAGTAAAAGCTTTATCATTTCACCAAAAAATTGTTCTCGGTTGATTACACTGAGCAGTGACAACGAAAAAAATTTATTTAATTAGAGTACATACATTTATATTTTAAATAAAAATTAAGTTGTTTATGTAGAATTAAAAAAAAATATTTGTTATTATTAAGTAACCGCCTTTTTGTACTGGCTCTGAGTCTCATACAACACGGTTTCACACAACACGGAATTTTCTAGGAACCTATTTACCGTGTTAGAGGAGGGTTACCTGTATATATATTATTTTTAAATAATATTTTATTTAATTTTGTTTATTTTAAGATTTAATTTTGCAAAGTAACGGTACTAAAAATAAAAAGAATAAATTAGAATAAATTAGAATTGGAAATATGTATTTTCTTTTTCGGTGTTATTTACTGTCTTGGCACACTTGCATCTTATGTATTACGTGCTAAGAATAAACAAGTTTAACAATATTAAAGGTAACCTGAATATATTGCGAAAGGATTGCGAGAATATATCAACAGAAAAAAATATCAACTTCCCTTTCCGTTGTTTTATCTTTTCTCTTTTTTTCTTTTGCTTGTGTTTCATGAAACATGTAACCTCTGGTTTACTTTGTCTTGCTTCAACACGACTATGCTGGTTTATAAACAACGAATAATATGAACAAGAATGAAACTAGTGAAAATTCTCAACGTTATTTGTAATTTTGTTAATTGGTTCTTTTTTTAAAAAAAAAAAAAATGATCTAATAAGTTCCAAGTTAACACAAAACGTTAATATGACGTTAATATGACATCATTTTTGAAAAATTGATTTTTGAAAAATTGTTTTGTGTTAACTGGGTTGCTATCACTTTTTTTAACATATCTGATAATACACTTTCTTTAACATTCCATTGGTTGAGAATAAAATTGGAGATCTGGTAGAAAGGTAAAGGAAAAGTTTCCCTTTGTAAAAGTCAAGATGGGTAGAATAGTATTGATAAGTTTTACAGTAAGACCGATTGATTCTGTAAAAGATAGAAAGAAGTAAAATAAGAAAATAAAAGAGAAAAGAAGAAATAGAAAGGATCTTTTTAACCACAACCTTATTTAAAGTTAATGTGAAAAAATTTAACATTTGTTTAAACAAATCTTAACATTTATTTAACAAATCTCTCACATGTCAACAATACTTGTCGATTGTTATAAAAAATAAACATTCAAAGCCTACAAATAATTATTAAAGTCTCAAATATGTGTCAAATAAATAAAAATAAATCATTTCTAAACAAAAATGTTAATCTTGCAATACTGAAATTTTATTTTTGCCAGCTAAAACCTAATAAGAATCACGTATAAAACAACTAATGACCGATAAAAGTTAATAAATATCAAATCCAATAGAAAATAAAGAAAAAGAAAATTCCAAATTTGTGCCAATAAAAGTGGAATCAAGCTATTCGAGATTTTCTTATCGATACGAGATGACGATGAGGATCAATTTTCTGGATTGAATCCAAGATAAGTCAAATAAACTATACCCTTTGAGGTAATTGTTAAAGGAAAAACCTTTCAGGAAAGTACTTTTTCAAGACGTTGTATATAACAAATCATAGAAATGCCTACATCCTGCTAGCGACATCCTACTGTAAAACCGGCAAACTTCAACTTATACTCCTATGTACATGCAATACAGCATAGAAAAAAAACACCAAATACGTTAGAAATAAATATGCAGATACCCAGTTAACACAAAACGTTAATATGACGTAAGATTTACGTTATTTTTCAAAAATAACGTCATATTAACATCATATTAACGTTTTGTGTTAACTGGGTACGTATGAAAGATGAACAAAGACTATACAAAGAAAAATAAAAGAAGAAGAAGAAGAAAAAAAAGAATATATATAAAAAGATAAAGTAAGAGCATACCTGTCGAAGGATATTACCACCAACGTAAAGACACTCGATGCTACTGTCACGTGCGCAATGAAGTTGTTGATAGTACAGTAGACGACACCAAAGGGCCAATTAGAGTTAAGGAGGAAAATAAAATTAAAGGCGCAGTTAAATAATGACATCATCAGGTCAGCCAACGATAGGTTCACTAAGAAATAATTGGTAACTGTACGCATCCGACGATGTGCTAGAAAAAAATTAACAAAACAAAACATAATGTTTACTTAAACGAATAAAAATTATTTTCTTTCAATAAAAAAATGTATAAAAATCAGATAAACTTTTTTTTTCTTAGAACGAAATAAGAGTACAGTTTTATTATATTTATCTGTTATATTAAATTTCTAAGAACTCTATTTGAAGTTTATAAACTTCTCTCGACGAACTGACGTCACAATTTTTCTTTTTAATCTACAACCATTGTGTCCAGTTGTTGGTGTTGTTTTTTGTTTATTTTTTTTATCTTTTAATCTATTATTTATAGATCGATCTTAAACCTTAATCGTAATTTTATTTCTTTTTCTATTTAAATTGGATTTAATTTGAAATCAGTAACGGTAAAACATTATCGTAATTGTAAAGTGATACTCCAATTTCTCAGAGAAATCTACTCGATAGGAATTTCGTTGATTATTTTAAGAGTAAATCGAAGTATCTAATCTGTATTTCCCTCTATCTCTACAGTAAACTATCTACTTATTTCATTCAACATTATCGTTTCAATTTCCTTATGCAAATAGTTTGAAAATCCTACAAATGATTTGTAGAAATTTCAAGCAAACATTTGCAATTTAATTTGTTACACGTTTCGTTACTTTTTCTTTAAAAAAAAAAAAAAAAAGTCTGAGATTGTCTTGGCCTTTTCCTTTTATTTTTTTTTATTTTTTTTTAAATACTTACTTACATTTACTCATTTAAATTATGTAAATGTTGTACTCGTAATATCGATAAAACAAAACAAAACAAAACAAAACAAAAACACGATCACGTCCACATAGGATATTGAAAACAATAAATTAGTTACCGTTTCAGAGAAATAAAGTGAGTCTAAAAAGAAAGAGAAATAGTTTAAATATTCATAAGATGTACTTTGGCGCATCTGGATGACACAGTTTGGAGTATCACCCCTTTAAAATAATGAAATTTTAATTTTTACTTGCCCCTTTAATACAGGAAACACAATTTTAAATCGTCCGAATAAAAATATTTTTATTATATTTTCTCTTGTTCTCCGTTTCATAGCATCCGTTATACTATTTTTATATTTTTTTGCTTTTCTCATTAAAATATAAATAAAATTATTCTTCACTCAAACGTTAAACGAAATTAAACTAAAAGATATATCTCTAAATTAAATTATCTATTAATATATATTATTAAACAAATTAAATTATTTATAAATAAGCTGTCTATTTTGAAAGGGGCCTAAAACCATTTATATTAGGTTGTCAAGCATGAAATGGAGCAAATTTCAATTCAATTATGTGCATTTCTTGCTCCATTTCTAACTTGACAACCTAATGGAAACAAATTTCGATTCAATTATGTCCATTTTTTGCTCCATTTCATACTTGATAATCTAATAAAGCAAATTTTAAATCAACTATGTGCATTTTTTGTTCCATTTCATACTTGATAATCTAATAAATCAAATTTTAAATCAACTATGTGAATTTTTTGCTCCATTTCAAACTTGACAACCTAATGGAGCAACATTCAATTCAATTATGTGCAATTTTTGATCCATTTCATACTAAACAACTTAATACTTGAATTGAGATATTTGAGGGTTTGTGTTTCAATGCAATTAAAAATTTACGTGCAAGATACTAATGAGTTATCTTGCTTAATTTTATCCTAAGTTCAATTTATAGTTTCCTATTAAAATATTGACTATTATTAAGTAAATAATATGCAATTTCTTACCAACATCAGACTAACATAACTTTCAAAATTAAGAACCAGATATTTTATCCAATTTCAAGGAGCCTAAGTCTATTCAACATAATTTAAGATGTTTCAAATTAAAAAAAAAACAATACTCAGTTTATTTTACATATTTTTACAACACTTTCAAAAACATTTTTTAACTACACAGCGTACAAAATTACAAACATTAATTACAAAATGATTTACTACTCATCTACATTTTACGTGTGTGAAAGAAATTTGACGTGGTAATAAATTCAGGACTTCGAAATTTTCATTCTCATTCATTGATGTCTTATAAAAAATTTATTACGGTTCATTTCTGACAAAACGCATCCAACATATTTTAAACCAGTTTATTGATTCTCCCCTAAAATTCTTTACCCTTTCAAAAATTGCGCCTTTTAATAATTTTGTTCATACAAAATCTAGTCTTATTTCATTTACAATAAATTACCTTTCCGAAACTTTTCGTTAATATTGTAAATAATCTTGGGGGGACAAACGGTAAATTATTATTTTTTTTAATGACATTTCTACCACGTCAAAATCTCTATCATTTCGTAAAAACGAATGTCCTGATATTAAAAATTTCTGATCTACGATTTCCACATTATTTTCAACAGTTTGGACAATTTTAAGCCACGGTTAAAGCTACTTTAATGTTTCTATCTTGCCCTGCACACATGTCACTGTAAGCTATAATGTGTCTTTCACTTTTTAAATTTGTAACATGTTTTAGGATGCATGAAGCTATTTCTTGAGCACCTCTCGATGCAATAGTTTCATTCCAAACGTACACGTGAACATTATTGTTCTGAATACTGTGAATACCCAAATCTAGAACGTACATATTGCGTTTATAATATGCTACTGAAGTAGTCAACTTTGGATAAGGTAATGCTTTTTGCAAGTCGAACGAAAAAGCGAAATAATAATCAGAATTAAGTGATACGTCAATAATTAATATCTTAATTTAAGTATAATTGGACTAA
>JACGTP010000120.1:135119-153734 GCA_023678845.1 Mischocyttarus mexicanus | reverse complement strand
AATAAGATTTCATTAATATAATAAAAATCAAAATCACATATATGAGTGTATAAAGGTGTATGCACATATTACCTATACTAATACATACACATAGAAATATATCATGTATGTGTGATGAAAATTTAATTTAATACGAAATACGAGCTAAAAAAACGTAATAATGAAAAATAATTAATTAAAGCATCACTAGAGATAATCAAAAGTATCGATATCGTAAAAATAAATTAGAAAATTTAATAAAATATCGTTTGGTAACTTTGGTGAACGGTTTGGCGGGAAGCCGAGAGACAGCGATGATTTATTTTCACTGATATCTTTTGAACTTTTTAATATTTTACTTTGACAACACTCACGTATATAAATCTTATGTTTAGCTATCCTTTGATATATAATAGAAGTATGTACTCAAGAAGATACTTTTGAATTATTTGATATTAACGGGACACTGAAGCTTCTCTGCGATCTTCACTAACAACGCTATGGACTGAACGCTGATTGGCTGTACAAATGCTATCTTGTCTTTTGAATGTCACGTGACCATTTAAAAATTCATAAATTAATATATTAAAAGATACGATAAATAAGATATTTATCGAACTATAAAGTGGTATATTTTATAAAATCTAATAATATAAATTAGAAACAATTATTACAAAGGTATTATTTATTGTTAGAACAAAATTAAATGAATAATTTCTTAATTGCAAACTCAAATTAATCCAAACTTTGTTTACACACATACAAGCTTGTCGTCACACGTACAGTAACCCACCTTTCTTCATGATTACTGCGTTAACCAAAATCGATACGATAAATTATTTATTAAATCAATCAAAAAATAATTTTATTTTTCACAATAATATGATCAAGTGTCGGATTTATTTCACAATGATGCGTAATCAATTACATCTCGGCTAGTTACCGCTCTATTTTTATTATTTATTTTTCAAACACATTGAAGGAAAAAATATTATTATTATTTTAATTATTATTATTATTATTTAATTATTATTATTTTAATATTCATTAAAACATATATTTATTTTCTTAAAACCGTAATGAATTATCAAAAATGTAATAAATTTATTTGAAAATATAAAGATATGTAGTAATAAAGCTTTTGAATTTCCCGCACTACGCTCAGCCAATCAGACATCGTCGAATCAGATGTCGCTGGCGTCTTGTATTAATACTCGATTTATGTGTTCTCTCGTGTAAAGTTTATGTGAAATATTATTTATCAAAATGAAAGATAAAATTAAAACAAAAGCTTTGAGAGATGAAGCACTTAGAAAAGCTGTGTCGCATAAAAGAAGAATTTCGAAAAATTCTGGTGAATCGGCGTTACGAAAAGCTGTGAAAAATGTGAAGGAAGTAATTGAGGTTAGAACGCACGTGGTTAATACAAATAATATTTTCTAAGAATATCTTTGATATCAATGTACTAACGTGTTCTTATTATTAAATACTTTTACAGAAAAAACAAATTAAAGATAGATCGACAAAAAAAAAGCTTGAAGAATCACTTCTTAAAGAATCTGCTAAAAATGAACGAGTATTTACTTCTAGTAGAGGAGTTTTATATCTTGGTCATATACCACATGGATTCTTTGAAGAACAAATGAAAGATTTTTTTAAACAATTTGGTGTGGTTACCAAAGTGAGACTTGTAAGATCTAGCAAGGTATGTATTTAATACACATAGATTTTTTCTCTTCAATGTAAGACTGCTATACAATTATTTATCATTTTGTTTAGACTGGAACAAGCCGTGGTTATGGTTACGTTGAATTTCTAGTTCCTGATGTGGCTAAGGTAGCAGCAGAAACAATGAATAATTATTTGATGTGTGGTAGATTATTAAAAGGTATTATAAATAAATTTATATTAAATTTATATTGGTTTATGTTAAAGCATAACATGATATTATTATATTTTGTTTAATAATTTGTAGCAACTTATATACCACCTGAGAAACAACACTTTGGTTTCTTCGCTGGAAAAAACTGGTCCAAGACTGAGTATCCGAGAGCTTTAAAAAGAAAACAGATAACAGCTACTAGAAATTCTATAATAAGCGATGAGAAGAATAAACAGTATGCGAAGAAAACTTTAAGAAGTCTCACGAAGTTGGAGGAGAAGTTAAAAGAAAAAGGTATTAATTTAAGATTCAAATCAGTTGTTAAAGAAACATAAGGAACTTGATATTTTCATTCACTGATATGATTTTTATTAAGCATTTTATTGTCCTTTGCGAAACAAAGCTACAACTTAAATAATTAAAGTTAAACAAATATTAGATCATTTGTTTTAGGTAATGTACAAATTTTAAAAGCATTTACATAACTTATTACAAGTAAAAATAATTAACCTTATCTATTATGTACAATTATATATGTTTATATTTAAATACTTAATGTATCAAGAAACAGCACTACGTTCCTGTAAGTTGGCTGTATTTCCTTTAGTTCTTTTCCACTTCATGCGTCTATTTTGAAACCATACTTTAACCTGTGTATAAAAATAGGTAAGGTTTAATCGATAAGTTTGTTATATGTTTGTTTAAAATATAAAAATATAAATTGTTAAATATAATTCTTACTTGACGTTCAGTTAAATCCAATGCAACAGCTATTTCATATCGTCGTAAACGTGTCAAATAATTGCTGTGTGCAAATTCACATTCTAAATGACGGACTTGTTGCTTTGTGAAAGCTGTCCTCTCTTTGCGTGGTTTATCAACTGTATTATTTAATTTTCTTGTTTTTTCTATAATGTATAAAATTCAATTGAAATATAAATATTTATTTGATCTAATTAAGTATATTGATATTTAAATCACAAATAAATAAATAAATCTGATGATCGGTCAAGTGTAAAAGGATCTGGAATAATTTCTTCTAAAGAGAGTAATTTTCTTGCTGTACTTCATGGAACGACAAGAGGATTTTACTGCGAACCAAGTTTTTTGTCGTATTATATACCACGTGCTGATGAAAATAGCTGCATATTTGATGCGTCATTGCACAAGTAGTGAGTACGCTGTGCCGACTGATAAACCCTTGTGTGTGTGTGTATGTGTGTGTGAGATACTGATGCCGCTTCTAAAACGTTTGGCTTCATTGAATCACGTCGGTGTTTAAAAAAAAAATAATATCTAAACCGCCGCTTAGAACTCCGGTGTGCTGGTTATGACGAAGTACCCTTAGAACTTTATTAATTTTTTTTTCCTGTTTTTTCTTTTTACTACTTTTTCTATCTACTGTCGGCTACTTCAATTACTTAAATGACGTCAATAGTATAAATTTGTTTGATAAGAAAAAAATCTTGTGACTTTAAAGTTATACCACAAAGTGGGATACTCATTTCTATGTTCGCGATTATGTGGTAGTAAAATTGAACTAAGGGTCGACAATTAGACACGTTTCTTACGTAAGATGTGCGGGTTAATGAGTACCAATGCTGATATAACGTCCTCATAAATATTTAGGCTACGTTTGGGTCCTTTACAGCCGCATCGGCGACGGTAAAGCCATAAACGTGGTTAATGCAAACGGATTATCAACAAGCAAATGTCGTTGGAATGCGAAAGCCGATCGTAAAAATCTCTCGGTTTTTATGTCCCTTCGATCGGGAACTCTCGCATCTTGCCCTTTCGCGAGAGAATGAGAAAGAAATCGACAATTAAAAGAAAAGAAAATAAACCATAGCAACTTTTTATTGATCAATTTAATCGATCATTTAATTAGCACGAGTTGGTACTTTCACGAATGGTTTAATTCGAAGCAAATTATCTTATTATTTTTTTATATTTTTCTTGTCTGACGATGTAAAAAAATGAGAGAAAATACGCTTATGTGTGTGTGTGTGTGTGTGTGTGTAAAAGATGTTCGGTATATTTTATTTACTTTTTTATCTCAACTTTTATTTATTTGATTTTTCTTATCAAACTTACCGTGATCGATGAAAGAAGATTCTTCTTCCTCGTAAGAAAAGTTAGCAAGATCCTCTTGCGATTGAGCCGTCGTTGTCGGCCAAGTTTGAAACTTGCTATCTCGTTCAGATTCTAGAACGTTATTTTGTAAATTACTTTGAAAGTGTAAAATTTCACCCTTTCTAAAGACTGTTGTTGCTGTTGTAGTAGTAACTTGACTGTCGATATTTTTTTCGCATAAAAAATCACGAGACGAATCACCGGTTGAATCTTCTTTATCGCTTCGTTGTTCGATTGGAGTCAAACTGTGTTGATAATATTGACCCCACCTTAATAAATGAACAGTAATTAAACGTATTAAAAAAAAATAATAAAAAAGATAAAATGGTAAAACGATTTATCGATAATTGTATCTTTCATTTCGAGTTTCTTTAACAGGTTCTTTTGCCAAGTCATTTTTGTCTGACTCGTCGTTCAGATCATTTGATATTTTGACTAAAGATTGTTATATTATCATACAATACTTAATTACATCATTAATGATTCATTATTTTGTGAGAAATATATTTGACATAATTAAATTTGTCATATATTTATATTATATTATTTTATAAACAATTGTTTTAAGTGTATTAAATAAAATATGTTTGCGTGTATCAAAGGGTGGTACACGTGGCCTGAAGATCAAGTTTAATGTGTACCACCGGTGGTACACGTTGTAAGGAACGTGTAAAGATTATTATTATTATATAGAAATGTCTTAAATAATATATTAAATAATATGTGTGGTACCTGTAAAGACGATAATTCTGTTTGGCATCTGTGTTCTGTGAGTAACCACCATTGACACAATACGGAGCAAGAAGTTGACCCATTTCTCTGGAAGTGCTAACAACACTCGAGGTATTGGAAGATCTGTTCCAGTATTTATGATTCCAGAACGTTTCGCAATTAGTACCGAGTCGTAAGTTTTCTCGATCAAAGTAAGACGACTCGAAAATCTCATTCGTTAATCGTTGGTTCGAATTAACGTTCTCTGTCCAGGATTCCATCTCTGATAATTTTCAAAATAAAACGAGGCCTTTCTTTTCTATTAATTTATTATTTTTTTTTAATTTCTTTTACAATTATCTTCTCATTTAATTTATTCGAATATTAAAATATGGAACGTTTTTCTTTTTATTGCGATGTCACTTGTCACAAATACGTGTTTTTATCTGAGTTAACTAGTTTTGTTTTTTAACAAATACAATTAAGAATACAAAAGAATAGAATGGAATAGAAAAAAGAAGAAAAATGGATGTTAATTAACACTAGGATGATGGTTATGGTCGTGCGTATTGTCTTAGAAGCAACTTGGAAATGTCAAAGAAGAAACTGGCATGGGATGTGAAGTTCTCACTTGAAAGCAACGTTTAAGGCAAGGAGATGACTAGGGTGGACGTAGGCGAGATATGAAAAACGCGTTGCATGTGGGAGGAGGAGGAGGAGGAGGAGGAGGAGGAGGAGGAGGAGGAAGAGGAGGAGGAAAGAGGGCTGGAAAGATGTTGGAACTTCTTCGTTACGGTTCTTTCAGAATGCTCCAATCATCGTTTCGTCTTGTGTATACGTTGAGAAAATTAACTGGTCGAAATCTCGCAAAAGAATTATATGGGCGGGACAGAAAGTTCCTTTTTTTTCTTATTCTTCTTCTTCTTCTTCTTCTTCCTGTCACTTCTATTTTTTTTTTCTTTTAGTTTAGAAATATTGTATGTTTAGAAAAAGATGAGAGAAAAATATACGAGATGTTTTAATTGTGTCGAAATAAAACTGTTCACAAGTATAATCGTCCTGACTTTTCTTGTTCGAGAAATTTTGTTGTTTATTTTAGAAATATTTGTATATACGAGATGACAATTTGATATAAAACTGGAGATAAAACGTGGTTCAAAGTTTTTCAAGAGATGATTAATTACGTTAACGTATAATACAAAAATTTGTTCAGGGTAGTATAATCTTAATGATTTCTCAACAAAAAATATGAATTATTTCAAGATAAAACTGTTTGCGAGTATAATTATAATGATTTCATGTTCAATTAATTATGATGGATATTTTGATAGATATTTATTGTAATTTGGATAAATGGATTATAATATCAAATGTGGTTTAAATTGAATCGAGTCTAAGGTACTCGAAACACATCGGTTTCTTGGGCGTTTTGCATATGAAAGAACGAGAGAGAGGAAGAGAGAGAGAGAGAGAGAGAGAGAGGGAAAGAGTAGCAGCGGTATGTAATAATTATATGTTTCTTACGTCAAGTGGTATATAATTAAATTTAATAACCTTTATTATATATAAATATCCCTTCACGTCATGTTATAGTTGTTTTGAATTTTATCGATACGGTGTTATTATAAAAAGAGATAGATATAGTAACTTAATAATGTTTTTTTTTTACATTTATTGGAAAGGTTTTAAAGTATCTTCAGGATAAACTAGATTTGTCATTTTTCAATTATTTTTTTATAATTGAGTTCGAAGAAAAGTTGAGTTATTGTATTTTATTTACGGGATAAATCCATTAGTACAGAAGAAAGAAAATGCGTTTATAAGAAATCAGGACATGATACAAAATAAAGATTATAAAATATGTTGAAGAATATTTTAGTAACAATTGATTGAGAGAAGATATCAAAATGATAACAGTAAAGGTTACCATTCAAATATATTCTATTAAATGAATTGTACCCATAAGAGATGCAATGAGGTTCAATATACAATAATTCATTAGTTTTTAAGTTCTTAAATGGAACATTCAGAGATAAGATATTAATGATACCAGGACAATTAATAAGACCTTTACCAATTCCTAAGTTTTTAAATGGAACGTTAAGAGATAAGATATTGATGATACCAGGACAGATAATAAGACCTATAGCAATTTTGCAGAATAAAATAATATGTGAAATGATCCTTTTCTTACTCTACGTGGACAAGTGCATAAGATCAAGAATAGAATCATAGTTTTGACAGTTGATAGGCATAGGATAGCCACTATGTTTGTCAGTGAGTCTTCAAAATTTATGTTGAACCTTTTTCAATGTCACAACTATCGTGTAATGTTATACAGAGACCAAATAACACTACCATGTTCCAAAATCGGTCAAACCAATTGACAATAAAGAATTTTTAATGTATTCGTATTATTAAATTGCTTAGACATTCTAAAGACTAGTCCAAGAGTACAGAAACTAGGAGAGATAATATTATTATAATATAATTTAAAAGAAAGATTAACAGAAAAAATAGTGCCAAGATCATTAATGGAGTCTAGTGAAGATAATTTATAAGAATTAATAAAATATTCATAAATGTTTAGGGATTTAAAAGAGAGAAAGAGGGAAGGGAGAGAGATAAAATATCTTTTTGCAAGATGATCCCCGGAAGGATCCGCCCTTTTTGGAATGCGAGAATGTCTTCCGATCGAGAAACACGCTCGTCGCGTTAAATTAGAATGGTCTGTCACGCTTTTGACATTTTCTCTTTCTTCGAGAATTTATATTGCTGAAATACTATAGTAAAAAAAAAAATGGGCAAGGATATTTAATACATGTCTCATTTTTTATTTACTTTCTAAAAAAAAAAACTACATATTTATTGATCATAGGGTGGAATGAAAGAGAGAAGAAAAAAAAAAATATTAAGCAAGGAAGAATTCATCATTTCTATTCATTCTTAGATCGATCGATGAAATTTCATTGATGACTCGCCGTTAATACGTCAAGTATATTCGTAAGTTAAATTTGTGAATATAAAAAAAAAGGACACAGGAGGAGGAGAAGGAGAAGGAGGAGGAGGAATAAGCCACCTAAGAAAACATCAGAGAAAAGTGGGTTGGATGTTCGAAGGGTCAGGTTCTTTTCCAAGGGTCATGTACCCCCATTAGTCATCAGTATTGTTTAGTTTCCTTTCCCTCCCCTTCCTCCTTCCCTCTTCCCACTCTCTTTTTCTGTTTCTCTTTTTCTCTCATTTGCACCGAACCATAAGTCAGTGGAAAAAAAAGGACCTCCATAATTTCTCTTCCCACCACGACTGTTTCTTCTCTCTTTCTATCTTTCTTCTCTCGTCCTTCTTTCCCGATCGTTTACAGGAAACGAAATTCTCTGAAATACGAGATACCTTTTCGGTTCTTCGACGGTGCCAAGCAGTCTGCGAAGAAACCGAGAATCCTACTTGAATAAAAATCTATTCTTGTTTGTTCTCTTTTCATTGTAAACAAAGACATTGTTAGTGTTACCCAGTTAACACAAAACGTTAATATGACGTTAATATGACGTCATTTTTGAAAAATGACCTAAATCGAACGTCACATTAACGTTTTGTGTTAACTGGGTAGCTATTAAAGCAACAAATAAAAATGTTTTACATCCATTTGTTCAAGAAATTACTGAATGCAGTATAAATTTAATTCGATAAAAGTGTCATCAGTCGAATAAAAAAAAAAAAGGATTTGATCGTTCATTTGAAAAAATTCCCACGATAAAAAGATAATACATGACTTGTTATAGTCGTAGTAGTATTAGTAATAGTTGTAGTAGTAGTAGTAGTAATCTACATCCAAGAGAAATATCTGTGTTTCTGGTTTTGTCATTAACGATGAAGAAAAAAAAAATTGTACAGATATATAGTAGGTAAGAGTATAACTGGCAAGGTTTAAAAGTGTTACGATCTCGAAACGTAAATTAAACGTTGCCGGAACAGAGCGTATTAAACATAGATTAGACTCCCACAATATCAGCCACGAGATCATTTTACCATTTGACATTACCATAAGATACTGAGCTGTAGTTAAATCAGTTAAACGTCTCTCGTGACTCAAGAATCAACGTTTAGTTTAACATTCACATTTTATATCTCGAACGATAAAAAACTCCTTTTTATTTTTTTTTGTGCCATTATGTATTTTCCTCACTGTTCCAAAAAACTATCAAATTAAGGAAAAATTAAAAAATGAAAATATTTGTTGGTAAATGGGAATAATGACTCACAAGTTTATAGAAAAGAGAAACATACTTTTATATATTTTATTATATTAGACTGACAATGAGACAAAGACGTCTTTACGATAGCACGGTTACTAAGAAAGTAAGCAAACAAAAAGATGAAAGTGAAAAAGAAGAAGGATGAGAAACAAAAGATATGTAACTGTGTACAAGCACATAAGTAAATAAATATTAGGTTGCTATGTTACACATTGAGATTATAATCTCGTATAGGGATTTTAGAAAGTAATAGAATAAGTGTTGAATACAAGAGAACCTTAACCTTCAATCCAACAATATATATATCTTATTGATTTATTATATTTAATTTAAATGTATAATCGAAATCATTGTTGTACTATTATTAGGTGTTGGAATTAACTCGTAGCGTTATACTAAAGATGACATGAGTTTTAAAGTATTCTGTTTTCCCCTTCAGAAACAAATTTATCGTAAACCAGCTCTAACAAGGTTTTATTTTTACGACAAATATTATGTTTTAATTGTTAATAACATCATGTTACTATTATTTAAATATGTTGAGGTTTATCCCAAATAAAGTGTTTTTGCGGGAACGGCACAAAAGAAAAAGTTTTTTACATCGTATTGTTACTAGTGATGAAAAGTGGATACATTATGACAATCCTAAGCGTAGAAAATCATGGGTTAAGCCCGGACAACCATCATCATCAGTGGCAAAACGCAATATTCATGGATCTAAGCTCCTCCTTTGTATTTAGTGGGATCAACAAGGTGTAGTTTATTATAAATTGTTAAAACCCAATGAAACCATCACTGGGGATCGCTACCGGTTACAATTGATGCGTTTGAGTCGTGCATTGAAGGAAAAACGGCCGGAATGGAGCAAAAGGTACGATAAAGTTATTTTACTGCACGACAATGCTCGATCTCACGTGACGAAACCAGTGAAAACATACCTGGAAACATTGAAATGGGAAGTCCTAACCCACCCGCTGTATTCTCCGGATATTGCCCCTTCGGATTACCACCTGTTTCGATCAATGGCTCATGGTTTATCAGGGGAAAAATTAACATCTTATGAGGATTGCCAAAATTGGATCGATTCATGGATTGCCTCCAAGGACGAAGAGTTTTTTCGACGGGGTATTCGACAGTTACCTGAAAAATGGGAAAAAGTAGTGGCAAGCGATGGGCAGTATTTTTAATAATGTAATTTTTTACTTTCATTTCAAATAAATCGTTATTTTGTAAAAAAAACGCTACGAATTAAATCCAACACCTAATAAGAAAACAAAAAAATAAGATAAAAATATAGAAAGTGAGTTAAAGAGAGAGGGGAGGAGAGATAAAGGATGGCTTTCAATGTAACGCAACATATCGAACTGGTAAATGTAACACGATGTCTACAAGTGTATGGATATTTTTGGACATCGCATCTGGTTGAACGCAAATCTTGAACGTCTTGACTTTGGAACTCGTCAGTCTTCGTTTGCTCTTACCGAAGTTGAATTCCCTTTACACTGTACACACCTATATTATTTTCTTTTTATTTTTCTTTGGTTTTATTTTGTAAGACGATCTTATAAAAACTACTATTATCTATGGCAAACCATACTGCACGGTCAGGTAGTTTTTACTTGTATTTTAATTTTTTTTTTTAATAATCAAGATTTTTTTCCTATAAGAAATGGAATAATTTTAGATATCGTGGAAGTTACGTTCCAAGCTTATGCGAGACAGCAATCAACTAACGAAGAACCAACGCGAAGATGTTTTCATTTGAAAATTCGTTTTGTGATAATGGCAATAGTTTCTATAGTGGTTGCTTCTTTCATTATATATTGGTTTGTTAATTCAATTTTGGTTAGTCACAATGACAACAGGCACCTTGATCCTAACAGACATCATTCTGCTTCGAGAAAACAGTCTTATCTTGAAAGACTTCCTAATCAACTTATACCATTGGAATATACGTGAGTAAATACATAAATAGAAATAAAAGTATATGTATTAGGTCGAGTCATAAGTAACTTTTAAATTTTTTGTTTTGTTTTATCACACATCTACATATTGGTGCGTATGAAATGTCAGATTTTTAAGTGAATATATAAAATTCCATATCATTTTTCAAAAGCTGTTTATTCAATCAAAATATGCTCAACTCACTTCACACACACACACTTCAACACACTTTTCCCAACGAAACCTTAAAGCATAGATACTTGTCTTCAAAAAATTCTAATCTTTTGAATCAATAAACTCTGATATCAAATTTTTCAAACTGTTCTTCATTTTCATACTGTTTAGCCTGTAAAAACAGTTGTAAATGTTTTAAAAAAATGAAAGTCGGTTGACGAGAGATCCGGTGAATAGAATGAGTGCTGCAAAACTTCATATTTCAATTGATTTAATTTTGCAATTGTTTTGTGCGATATATGCAGCCGAGTATTGTCATGGAGAAGTAGTGGGCCTTGCCGATTAATAAGTGATGGGCGTATAATTTTCAATTTTTCATGCATCTCATCGATGTACTAGCAGTACTTTTCGGTTGTAATTGTCTCTCGAGTTCGAAGGAACGAGTAATGAATTTCCCCAGTCATATTCAACCAAACTGTGATTAAAATCTTCCGTGGATGAAGCGATGGTCTTGGAGTATGAGCACAAACCTCGTCTCTATCAAGCCACCGAGTACACCTTTTCCTGTTGTCGTAAAGAACCCATTTTTCATCACAGGTAATAATCCGATCGAAAAATGGCTTTCGATGAAATCGGGTTAGTAACGATGAGCATACGTTCAACCGATCCAGTTTATTTCGTTCGGTTAATTCGTGCGGTCCCCACTTATCCATTTTCTTCACCTTGCCAATTTCAGAAAGTTTTCGTAATATTGTTGTATGGTCAACTTTCATCCTAGTAGCAAGTTCCCTCGTGAATACAGTTGGATTCAGTTCCACCAATAACCTTCAGATCATCATTTTTCACAGACGTGTTTTGGGTCTTCCACGCGGATCATTTTGTAGGGAAAAATCACCAGACCGAAATTTTTCAAACCAACGCTGCACTTTTCGTACGTTAAACAGTATTCTCCCCCCCAAACGCTTGATTTATGTTGCGTGCAGCTTTTGCAGCACTATTACCGAGTTTATATTCAGAAAAAAATTACACGAATATCGGTTGAATTCATATCGGGTACAAAATTTCAAACAAATAACAAATGGGAATACTTTGGAGGAAATTTTTGTTGAAATGTGATTTTGGCAATTGGACAGTACGACTATAAATGAGATTATGCTAGAAACAGAAGTGTTACGAAAACAGAGAGACAAACGAGAGACATGTAAACAAAATCCAACATTTCGTATGCACCAACCTAACATATTTTACTTTAATAAAATAACAAAATTATATTCACCACTATAATTCTTATTGAAAGAGTGATTACAAGTATTCGTTAAAACAACTATGATTTTCTGTCTGTTAACATTCTAAACCAAAACTAATAGTTCATCCTTGCTTCGTGTAAAAGTAACATTAATAATATTCAATTCGTTCATTGAGGATGCTTTTTCTATTAAGTCGAGTCATAAGCAACTTAGAACCTTTTTTTTGATTTATCAGACATTTATTTGACTTAAATTAAATAATAAAATTATATGCAACACTGATTATAAGCATTCTTGAAAACAACGATGATTATCTGCCTGTCTGTCTGTTAATATTCAAATCAAAACTAATAATTCGTCCTTTGATTCGTGTAAATTCGTTCATTGAGGATACATTTTCTATGAAATAAAAATTATATAATAATAATTTATGTATTAACCAATTAGTTGAATTGGAAGTTACTTACAATTTGATCTAATATATATAAACGATAGAAAATAATATATGATCGAAGAAAATATAAAATGAAACGATAAAAAAAGAATTATATTAAGTCTACCAGAAAGTTCTGTCCGTTATTTGTATTTGGTTTTATTTCAAAATCGGACAGAACTTTCCGGTAGATTTAATATATATACGTTTGAAAGAATATATATAGAACGTTTGATTGTTTGAATTATTTCTACAGATTACAAATAATTCCATTATTGACAGAGAACAATTTTAAAATCATCGGTGAAGTCGAGATACAACTCTACTGTAAACAACCCACTAAACGCATACGTCTTCATTCCCACAAATTAAATATACAAAACGTCAGCACCAGTTCAGTCATTAGTTCCGGAAAAAACAAATCGTACATCATCGAAAATTACGTTTCAATTTCTGACGATGATTATCTCGACATTTATCTTTTACAATTATTAATAAAGGATAAAATGTATATTTTAAATATAAAATACACTGGGAGTTTGAACGAACAACCTATCGGTTTATTTCGCAGCAAATATTACAATGAAATTACCAATGTTACGAGGTTAGTGTAAATTCATTTTTTTGGAAAAAAAATTTCCTAATTGTAGGAAAAAGAAATAAATTGTAAAAACAATGAAAAAAATCAGAAAAAAGGACGTGCAATTTTTTTCTCCATCGATTTATTCGTTATTTCAGATGGATAGCCGTGTCGAATTTTTTTCCTGATTTCGCACGAAGAGCTTTCCCATGCTTCGATGAGCCGTCGATCAAGGCACCTTTTCGAATCTCGATCGGTCGAAAGGTCGACATGCGGACTCACTCTAATTCAATACGGATTGCTACCGAGAAAATGTAAGTTTCCACTTAACCGTTAATCCCACTTCCTCGTAACTTTCTATCAACTTCAAATCTGAAAATAAAACATTTTTAAAGAAAAGAGAAATGAGAAGGAGGGTCATTTAAAGAAAAAGAACAAAAAAAAAGAAACCGAGGTGCTTGTCGTTTAAATTAAATAATCAATATTTATGATTAAATATCTTGTTATTTAAAATGTTATTAGGTGTTGGAATTAATTCGTAGCGTTATACTAAAGATGACATGAGTTTTAAAGTATTCTGTTTTCACCTTCAGAAACAAATTTATCGTAAACCAGCTCTAACAAGGTTTTATTTTTATGACAAATCTTATGTTTTAATTGTTAATAACATCATGTTACTATTATTTAAATATGTTGAGGTTTGTCCCAAATAAAGTATTTTTGCGAGAACGGCATAAAAGAAAAAGTTTTTTACATCGTATTGTTACTAGTGATGAAAAGTGGATACATTATGACAATCCTAAGCGTAGAAAATCATGGGTTAAGCCCGGACAACCATCATCATCAGTGGCAAAACGCAATATTCATGGATCTAAGCTCCTCCTTTGTATTTGGTGGGATCAACAAGGTGTAGTTTATTATGAATTGTTAAAACCCAATGAAACCATCACTGGGGATCGTTACCGGTTACAATTGATGCGTTTGAGTCGTGCATTGAAGGAAAAACGGCCGGAATGGAGCAAAAGGCACGATAAAGTTATTTTACTGCACGACAATGCTCGACCTCACGTGACGAAACCAGTGAAAACATACCTGGAAACATTGAAATGGGAAATCTTAACCCACCCGCTGTATTCTCCGAATATTGCCTCTTCGGATTACCACTTGTTTCAATCAATGGCTCATGGTTTATCAGGGAAAAAATTAACATCTTATGAGGATTGCCAAAATTGGATCGATTCATGGATTGCCTCCAAAGACGAAGAGTTTTTTCGATGGGGTATTCGACAGGTACCTGAAAAATGGGAAAAAGTAGTGGCAAGCGATGGGCAGTATTTTCAATAATGTAATTTTTTACCTTCATTTCAAATAAATCGTTATTTTTTAATAAAAGAACGTTACGAATTAATTCCAACACGTAATATTTAAAAAATATAATTTTGTTTAAAAATAACAAAACCCCAACGCGTTGTTCTACAGAAATACTGAATCTGTTGAAAATGAATATAAGAAAATATACTTTACCCTTTTATGATTTCCTAGTAACGATTTACCAGATCACGTATGGGATCATTACGAGAAAACACCACCAATATCAACGTATTTAATCGCTCTTATGGTGACTGACTTCCAAAGTTATCAAATTAATGTTACCGATCGACCATTTCATAATGTCTTCGCCAGAAAAGACGTGCAAAATGATACCACGTATATCGGAAATTTAATACCTCCGATAGTCCGGTTCATGGAAAATTTAACGGGATTCCATTACGACTTGGAGAAGCTCGACATGATAGCGGTACCAAGTTTGGCGTATTCGCCGATGGAAAATTGGGGTCTTATTACATTTCGGTATACTCACGTACACATACTTACGTTAATATTTATATACACTTGGGAATAATCTATAGGATGTTGTAAAAAAAAACTTATTCGATTAAATCTCGATCGTCTTATTCGTCGATTTAAAATTATTACGTTGTCAAGTATGAAATGGAGCACATTTCAATTCAATTATGTGCGGTTTTTTTGGCTCCATTTCATGCTTAACAATCTAATACAACAACAAAATTCAATTTCTATATAATTATTTGTCAAATAATTGAGCCGTCTATTTTAAAAAAGGGGACTTAAGTCAATTTATATTTGAATTGAGATAATTCAAAGTTTGCGTTTCAATGCAATTAAAAATTTACATACAAGATACTAATAAGTTGTTTTGCTTAATTTTATCTTAAGGAGTTCAATTTATAATTCCTATTAAAATATTTACTATTATTAAGTAAATAAAATGCAATTTTTTACCAACATCAGACTAACACAACTTTCAAAATTAAAAACCGGATTCTTAATCAACTTTTGAGAAGCCTAAGTTCATTCAACATAATTTAAGATGTTTCAAATTGACAGAAAACAATACTCAATTTATTTTACATATCTTTACAACACTTCAAAAACATAATTTATGCGATTCAAAAGACTTTTCAACTACATAACGTACAAAAATTAATTACAAAACGATTTACTACTCGTCTACATTTTGCGTGTGAAAGGGATTTGAAGAAATCATGGTGTACCGAAAGTATACATCGTAACAGATCAATTATGTCCTTGAATCTACCTGTTGTAATTTGTCTGATATTTTTATACAGTAGTGTCAATACAATATTTTCGACAATTCTTGGTCTATCTCGACGCTGTAATAAATTCAAGACTTTTAAATTTTCATTCTCATTCATTGACGTCTTATAGAAAATTTAATACGGTTCATTTCTGACCTCTTCCAACATATTTTAAACCAGTTTATTGATTCTCCCCTAAAATTCTTTACCCTTTTAAAAATTGCGTTTTCTAATAATTTTGTTTATACAAAATCTAGTCTCATTTCATTTACAATAAATTATCTTTCCGAAACTTTTCGATAATATTGTAAATAATCTTGGGGGACAAACGGTAAATTATTTTTTTTTTAATGACATTTCTACCACGCCAAAATCTCTATCATTTGGTAAAAACGAATGTCTTGATATTAAAAATTTCTGATCTATGATTTCCACATTATTTTCAACAGTTGGGACAATTTTAAGCCACGGTTAAAGCTACTTTAATGTTTCTATCTTGCCCTGCACACATGTCACTGTAAGCTATAATGTGTCATTCACTTTTTAAATTTGTAACATGTTTTAGGATGCATGAAGCTATTTCTTGAGCACTTCTTGATGCAATAGTTTCATTCCAAACGTACATGTGAACATTATCGTTCTGAAAATTGTGAATACCCAAATCTAGAACGTACATATTGCGTTTATAATATGCTACTGAAGTAGTCAACTTTGGATAAGGTAATGCTTCTTGCAAGTCGAACGAAAAAGCGAAATAATAATCTGAATTAAGTGATACTTCAATAATTAATATCTTAATTTAAGTATAATTGGACTAAGGCAACTTTCAAAGTAAACGGTGCACTTATTGAACTAACTCTGAAAACTTATGTGTCAAGAATGATCGTATTTACTCGGAATATAATTAACCTGAAATGCTTAAATGATAGATAACTGGAAGTTGTACATGTAAACACGACCAACTGGAAATAGTTGACAAGTATACTTAGGTTTCTTTCAAAATAGACGGCTCATTTGTCTAATAATTATTTATTTTTATCAGTGATTTTTTTTCTAAGAGATTCATAGTTGTCGATTAATTAAAAATCATTTTTGTAAGAACCTATAAGAAAATTACTTTCAAGTTAGTGTTATTTCCTCGTTGATTTATTTACGATTTGGTTTATGTAGAAGAACTTAAATAATTAAAAAAAAAAATAGTACACAAGTATATTCTGTATTTAAAAAAAAAAGCACAGAATATTGGGAACCGTTGAAGTATAATTTAAGATTTTTCAATTCCAGAGAGAGTAACGTGGTATTGCGAAATAAAAATCAACAAATTGATAATAAGAAAAGATTAGCAATGATTGTTTCGAAGGAAGTAGCCCATCAATGGTTTGGTAATTTGGTAACACCAAAATGGTGGTCGGAAGTATGGTTAAAAGATGGTTTTTCATCGTTCTTCGGTATAAAAGCATTAACCATGGTGAGAGGGATCATTTTCGTGATTATTTTTATTTTCTTAACTTCCATTACGGTTACCAATTTGCAGATCGAATCGTCTTGGAGTGTAAAAGATATTATGCCAATGCAATATCGTGAAATGTTTGAAAAAGAAGAAAAGGTGAATGCACATCCGTTGTATTTCAATTTAAGTATTACCGAGAAACCTCTACGTGATGCATTTGATACGACTGCTAACGTTAAGGGCAATTGTCTGGTCAATATGATATATCATTTTATTGGTGAATCAATATTCGTATCATCGATTAAAAAATATATCCGTGGATATTATTATCGTTCAGCAGATCAGAACGATCTTTGGGATATATTTCAACATGAAATCGAATTATCCAAATCACCATTAAAGAATTTTTCTATGAAAAGTATCATGAAAGGTTGGACAAATCAAGCTGGGTTTCCGGTTGTTCACGTAATCAGAAATAACGAGACTGGCTTTGTCGAGCTTATGCAGGTCTTTAAAAAAAATAACAAAGCATGATTCTCTTATTTTTATCCAAGTAAACTTTACATCAATGTGTGTATGTCGATAAAGAATCGATAATATTTTAGGAGAGATTTTATAAACAAGATTTAAACGATCATAGTACCAAGGAGGAATTATGGTCCATCCCTTTAACTTGGACAATCGAAAGTGATCAGCGATTCGATGGGACGTTGCCGAAGGCATGGATGCTTGAAAGACGCATGGTGATTAATGATACTGGCTTGAGTGAAGCAATTTTCAATAATCAATGGATTCTCTTTAATATCAACCAAACAGGTCACAATGTAATATAATATAATCTCGTATAAGGACGAAATATTAATAGAAAAGAAGAAAAGTTAAGAATCAGAGGGATAGAATAACAGAAAATGAGAGAAAATGTACACCCAACTAATTTTTTAAACGGTGTATACCGTTTCTTAGATAACCATGCAATAAAAAAATCGTGTACAAGAAGAGTTGGGTGTATTTAACACGTTGAGTGTCTAACCATTCTTGCTTTATTTGTTATTATTTTAATATTATATTATTTTTATATTATATTATAATAATTAAATAAATATGTTAGCGTGTACCACCGGTGGTACACGTGGCACGTAACGTATTAATTAATTATATTATATTATATTATTTAAATAATATTATTTAAATATTATATTTTTTTTTAT
>JACGTP010000120.1:34036-123402 GCA_023678845.1 Mischocyttarus mexicanus | reverse complement strand
CCAGTTTTGTTTGTTTTATCACAGACATTTATTTGACTTTAATTAAATAAAAAAATTATATTCACCACCATGGTTTGTATTGAAACAGTGATTACAAGTATTTGTGAAAATAACGATAGTTGTCTGTCTATCTGTCTGTTAACATTCAAACTAAAACTAATAACTCATTCTTGCTTCGTGTGAAAGTAGCATTAATAAGATTCAATATATTTTTCGTTGAAATGCATTTTCTATTAAGTCAAGTCAACTTTCAATTTTTGTTTGTTATGTATCAGACATTTTACTTGAATTAAATACCAAAATTATATGCACCACTATGCTTGATACTGAAACACTGATTAAAACAACTATGATTTTCTGTGTGTCTGTTAACATTCAAATTAAAACTAATAACTCATCCTTGCTTCGTGTAAAAATAACATTAATAAGATTAAATATATTTTTCGTTGAAATGCATTTTCTATTAGGAAAAAATGATATTAATTTATACATTATCGAATTAGTTCCATCGGAAAATGTTTATAAGTATTCGTTAAAACAACGATGATTCTCTGTCTGTTAACATTTAAACCAAAACTAATAACTCATCTTTTGCTTCGTGCAAAAATAACTTTAATATTAGGTTGTCAAGTACGAAATGGAGCAAATTTCAATTCAATTATGTGCATTTTTGGCTCCATTTCATACTTGACAACCTAATAATATTCAATTCGTTCATCGAGGATGATTTTTCTATTAAATAAAAATTATAATAATTTATGAATTAGCTAATTAGTTGCATCGGAAGTTACGACTCGACTTAATAGAACAAATATACTATTTATGAAAAATAATATTGTAAAGTAAATAAAAATACAAGAAAAGAGTGATCGTATTTCTAATCTATTTTCTATTAATATTTTTGTAGAGTGGTGGCCATGGTGGTTGCTACTGCCAGGATGTTTCGCTTCTTGGACAAAGTATGTCGAGGAGTACGACTCGATCAGAGTTGCCAGATGCGACGCACGCTGCGGGGATAATCATCCAGACGAGGTAAAATTTAATCAGATTCAAGAGAGAGAAAAAGAAAGACAGAAAGAAAGAAGAAGGACATTAAAATTTTCCTCATCGGGTTTCTTATTCTCGCAGATCGATTTTCTTCTTCGACGAAACGATCAAGCAAAAATACTAAAATAAACCAATCCCGTGGCTTCGTGTAAAAGGCGTGGTTAACGCAAAGACGAGTAGGTAAAACTCGAGTTTAATATTTTGTTCGAAGCTTGGGAACGATTTTAAATTTATATCCTGATAAAATCACCGAACCAGTCGCCGGTTGTTCTCTCTCTCTCTCTCTCTCTCTCTTTCTCTTTCTCTCTTTCTCTTTTTGTACGCGGATATATGCAAACGTGTGTGAGTTTATGCATACATCTATGTGAGGGTATATAAGCGTGCGCGCAAACGTAGCTGCTTAAACTCAAGCAGAAGCACAAGCATGAATCATTCGGCCGATTCGAGTCTTCTTTGTGCACTTTAAGTCCGCGTCTAATTAATTATGCGTGTGTCCCTGAATCCGCGTCCACTTGAATCATCGTCACGCTCGAGGATTTATGGGCTCTCTTTCTCTTTCTCTTTCTCTTTCTCTTTCTCTTTCTCTTTCTCTCTCTCACTCGTGGCAATGGTGGTGGCGGTAACGAGCTGGAACTTCGAAAATG
The DNA here is from genome assembly GCA_023678845.1 of Mischocyttarus mexicanus. Lineage (NCBI taxonomy): Eukaryota > Metazoa > Arthropoda > Insecta > Hymenoptera > Vespidae > Mischocyttarus > Mischocyttarus mexicanus. Next base: position 121,711 of record JACGTP010000120.1, on the reverse strand, counting down.
CTAATCGAGCCGAACGATCCACGCGATTTCGAGGGCGAAAGTGCCGGAGAAAGAGATTCCCTCGATTCTTTGCAAAATAAAACGCTAACCGTTTATACGTAAACGTAGTTTCGCTGGGAACTTGGATCTTGTCCTTCCATCTCCTTGTTCTTCTCTTTATCTTTTATCCTCCTACTCTTTATCCTATCTTCTTATAATCTTTTTTCCTTCTCTTGTCCTCGTTTTCTTTAACTGTCTTGTTTCTCCTATCCTCGAAAGTAGATTTAATAGTTTTAACACGTTTCCAAATCGTTCTATGTTGATTCATTATTTTCTTTTTTTTTAAGAAAAGGAAGTATTATATTTAACTCAATATGGGCAGAACTTTTGTTTTAAATGTAAACAAATTTATAGAATAAAAAATTAATTATTCTAAATTTTATATATGCGGATTAAACAAGAGTTTATTATTAAATTATTTTTTTTTATTTATTTTGTTTGTTATCAATATTGTTATTGGTTATCTCAGAGATATTATATAATTAAGATGTCATCTTGTTAAGGAACTAAAATTATTTGATCAAATGTCAATATATTATTAGGTGACCTAAAAGTTACACAGGCTTAGGAGAGTTAACTCGAGATCGGTCAACAATGTGTTAAAAATTTCAGATCTGCAAAAAAAAATAGTGATTTAAGTATGAATAAAGCCATTAGTTCTTTGAATTTCTATCTCAAAAGATAAAAGAAAAAAAAGCTTTACTAAAATCAGTACATACGGTGTCAACTTGATGACAATTTTTCAATATGAACAAAAAGAACGTTTAAGTATTCAGTAAAATTAGTTATATTATTTTATTTTATTTTATTTACGGGATAAACCTATTAGTACAAAAAAAAACGATTATAAGAGATCAGGAAGCAAGGATTGTTCGAGAAATTGAAGAAACTGAAATCATAAACCGTTTATTTTATTTTATTTTATTTTACGGGATAAACCCATTAGTACAAACAAGAAAATACAATTATAAGAGATCAGGATATAATACGAAATAAAGATCATAACATATGTTGGAGAATGTTTCTAATAGTAACACTTGATTGAGAGAAGATATCAAAATGATGACAGTAAATATTAACATTCAAAAACATTTTATTAAAAGAACTGTAGTACCCATAAGAGGTGTGATGAGGTTCAATATACAATAACTCATTACTTCTTAAGTTCTTAAATGGAATGTTAAGAGATAAGATATTGATGATACCAGGACAGATAATAAGACCTATAGCAATTTTGCAAAATAAAATAATATTTGAAATGATCCTTCTCTTACTCAACGTAGACACGTGCATAATGTCGAGAATAGAATCATAGTTATGACAGTTGAAAGGCATAGGATAGCCACTATGTTTGTTAGTGAGTCTTCAAAATTTATGTTGAACCTTTTTCAATGTCACAACTATCGTGTAATGTTATACAGAGACCAAATAACACTACCATGTTCCAAAATCGGTCGAACCAATTGACAATAAAGAATTTTTAATGTATTCGTATTATTAAATTGCTTAGACATTGTAAAGATTAGACCAAGAGTGCGGAAACTACGAGAGATAATGTTATTGTAATATAATTTTAAAAGAAAGATTAGAAGAAGAAAATAATGCCAAGATCATTAATGGAGTCTAGTGAAGGTAATTTATAAGAATTATTAAAATATTCATAGATTTAAAAATGTTTTTTACGATTAAAGTGAACAATATGACATTTAAATAAATTAAGAGATAATTTATTACAGACACTAATAATAAAGTCTTTTAAGATTATCTTGCAAAATATAATCACTATTGGGATTGTTAATACATTTAAAGATCTGTAGATCATCAGCTTAAAGAAGAAATTTAGAGTTCTGTTAAATATAAAAAATATCATTAAGAAAAAGAATACAAAAGAAAAGGTTCAAAGGTGAGAACTATTTGGAACACCTAAAGTTACTTAAATTTCTTTACAAAATGAGTTTTTAAATTTAACAATTTCAGATCTGCATGATAAATGAAACTGGTGAGTCATGAATGAGCACAGTCATTAAAACCAAGCAAATGAAGCTTATAAAGTAGTATAGAATAAGCAAAAGAGTCAAAAGCTTTACTAAAATCCGTATATACAGTGTCAACTTAATATTCTTTCTCAATACTAGCAGTAAGAAAGTTGTAGTACATCCTTAAATTGGTTATAGTTGTTCCCCCAGAAACAAAGCTATGCTGTTGAATAATAGTATTATTTTTGAACAAGGCTAATTGGTAGATAAATTGAGAGATAGTTTATTACAGAGACACTAATAATAAAGTCTGTTAAGATCATCTTGCCAAAGAATAAGCACTATTGGGGCTTGCAATACCTTTAAAGATTTTTAGATCATCAGCATGAAGAAGAAATTTAGAGTTTTGAAATATATAAGAAATATCATTAGTAAAAATAATGAAAATTATAAGTGATCAGGACATAATACAAATTAAAGATTATAGAGAATACGTTAAAGAATATTTAAGTTGCAATTAATTGAGAGAAGATTTTAAAATGATGACAGTTAAGATTAACATTCAAAAACATTTTATTAAATAAACTGTAGTACCCATAAGAGGTGTGATGAGGTTCAATAAACAATATTTCAGGACAATTAATAAGACCTATAGAAATTTTGCAAAATAAAAAAATATCTGAAATGATTCTTCTCTTACTCAACGTGGATAAGTGCATAAGCTCGAGAATAGAATCATAGTTTTGACAGTTGAAAGGCATAGGAGATATCCACTATGTTTGGCAGCACTTCTAAATTTATGTTGAACTTTTTCAATGTCATAACTATCGGGTAATGTTAAACGAAGAACCAAACAATACTACCATATTCCAAAACTGGCTGAACCAGATTAACGATGAAGAATTTTTAATGTATTTGTATTATTAAAATGGTGAGACATTCTAAAGATGAGTCCAAGAGTTTTTACAGTTGAAAGACATAGGAGATATCCACTATGTTTGGCAGCACTTCTAAATTTATCGATTCAGGATCCAGAAATATAATTTCCTAAGGATAATGTTATTATATTTTGAAATGTACATAAGAGAATCCACAGGAGTTATAGTTATCGAGTCTCTCACAACACCGTGTACGCTTACCCTTTATTTTGACTTACGATTAGGTTACTCCAATACGTTATTGATGCGAAGCTTTATTGCCAATACACTCTTTTTCTTTCTATCCCTATCTCTTTCTCTTTCTTTTTTTTTTCCCTTGGCTGCATAACGTTTGCAATGATTCAGGCCATCGGTAGTATAGCATAAAGGGCTATGACGATGGTGGAGGAAATAGCCCTGGAGCTTTGACTGGCGGGTGGCAATAAAGTCTCCGAAGTAATAGCCTATAAAAGCTTACACCAGTAACGCGTTACGCGAGTTCCAATGCCTACGACTCCCTTTTACTCATCTCTTTCTTTCTTCTTTTATTTCTTCATTTTTCTTTTTCTTTTTGTTTCTCTCTATAAGCGAACTAGAAACGTATCTTCCGACATTATCGAAAACAGGTTCTTATCCCTGTTTCAACGACGATCAATCTTAACAGTGACATTAAATTGTACACCGTTTGATCTTTGGAAAACTCACCAAACGTCGGCTAAAGATTGTCAAATACTTCTTTACAATATATTAGCTATATTTATTCATTAAGTACCAAATATATACCACTACCTGTGTATCAGAATACTCGAGTACACTTACTTCATTTGTATTATGCACTTGTGTAATTAATATTTCAGTCGTTTACTGCACAAATCAATTAACTTCAATTTTTGGAAAAATCCTAAATAAAAGAGGTAATCAATTTGTTTAATAAACTAGTCATATATGTTTTTTTTAAGCAATCATTGACGGTGTATGAATAGGTATCCTTACACTGTTGGTAGTTTTTGTGTTAATATTACTTTACTGGTTATCAAAATCTTGTCAGATTCTTGAAATTGTTAGTAAGAAGCTTTCCTATCAATTAGTATTTTTTAATCATATTAATACCTCAAAGAAACTTATGGGACTTTATAAAAAAATAATTGGAACGATTTGTTGATGAGGAAAATTGTAACAAATTAATTACACGAGTTTAAAAATGTTGTTAAATGATTCTACAGACTAAAAAGGTTGGTTACTTTGACAAGTCACCATTTAATTATCCTTTACTCAATCTTTCTACTCAATAATAATTTATTTTAATTAATTATCCATTTATGGCAAGTTTTTGATCAGCAGTGTATTCGCGTGTTAATTAATTAGATTATAAACTATCATTCAATGAATACTTAATTTAAACTGACGGTGGTCGTTAAAGTGCATTGACATTATTTATGATTAAAAAAAAAACACAAAAAGAAGATAATGTTCGATTAAATACTAAATTGATCAAAGATTTAACCATGTTAAAGAAAAAAAAAGTCTCATCATCGATCTTAGTTGCAACTTATTTAGTTTTAAATGTTTGTTTTGTTAAATTATCGATGGAATGTCGATACAATCTTGAAAGGTAACTCTTCGAATGTTGCAAAACACCACATAATATATACACGTACGTGTGTGCATACGTGTTTAAGCATAATCACTAAGTTAAATCTAAATATACAGTTGCATGTGTGTGCATTTTCAGCTCGATCGATCACGTGCATGCGTCAAAATCGTACTTCATTTTTTAACACGTTGAATTATTAACATCCCAACGGATGTGCATGTGTAAGTGTATGTGAATGTCAGGAATGAACTACGCTAAGTTTATGGTTGGTCGCTGTCGGAATTGGAAAACGTGTTTGCTTCTTGTGAAGAGACATACTTCAAAGTAGCAAGGTGAATGGTATGGACGGTTGTTGGCTCGATTGCTTCGTCATTCTTTAAAAGATAAAATGTTTCTCCTTTTCTGTTTCTTTTTCTTGCAACCTTTATATACATGTATGTATACATACATGCACAGACACACACATATATACTTGACTTCGGTATAATCTTCTTAAGTTATGCTCATTTCATTTCGTCAGAAATTTTCGGTATATCTTATCTTCAATTTACATTACAACTTTAATGGATATTTATTCGACGGATTTTGCTATTAGTTACTTCAAAAGATTCCGTTAAACGGAATCCGTTCTGTTGCGATTGGGTTTTTATATGGAAGAGAAGAAGAAGAAGAAGAAAAAAAAAAAGGAACAAAGATAAACGATAGGCCCATGATCGAAGATTGCTCATCTCTCAATCAAAAGTTTCTGTGCAACTTTGTGGTTACCATAAGGCTACCTTTAATATCTTCTTTCCTTTTGATATTGCATCGGTGAAGTTATACTGACCTGAGTTGAGAATAAGGTAGAAGAAAGGAAGGAAACGGAGTGCGAGAAAGAAAGTAAAGAAAAGAAGAAGAAGAAAAAGAAGAAGAAGAAAGAATAAAAAGTCTAAAAGAAAAAGGAGGACGGTTACTTCTTAGCTTGAAAGTTATTCATTTCCGCGACAGGTAAAAAATTGACCCGGCATGAATCACCATACAATTTCGTTAACAATGTTGCTCGGGGGCCAACGAGGGCGGTCCAAGAGTTTCTCGGACACAAACTTCATTAATTTACCCTCTTGGAAATTACAGGCTATCTTCGCGCGACGAATCCTTTTATAAAGAGAGAATGAGAGAAACAGAGAGCAAGAGAGAGAGTGAGAGAGTGGTGAAGGAAGAGAAGAGAAGAGGTTGAAAAAAAAAAAAGGTTGAATATGAAAAAGTAAAAAAAGGCAAGGGCAGAGAGAAAGAGATTGAGATTTCTGCCGATCTGCCTCGTTAATGGCGCCATGATCGAACGTCATCGAGACACGAATGGAACGGTATAAAAGCTTCTTCTTCCTTTTCTTCTCAAACCCGACCGTGATTCTGAATTGATGCAGAAAATGATGAAATAAAAAAGAAGAAAAAAAAAAGGATGAAGAAGTGAAAGAAGAAGAAGAAGATGATGGAAAAAAGTTAACCAAAGAGAGAGAGAGAAGGAGTAGGAGTGGGGGGGATAAGGAATGAAAGAGAAAGATGGGCCAAGAAGTCTTTCAACAAAGTTGCAGAAGCAAAATCTTCCTAAAAAGAGGACCCCATTCTAGGGCTTATAATTCAAATATGAATCGCGGGAGGATTACAATTTTAGTTTGGAATATTGGTGCGTGTTGTCGGCGGTTCCTTTGCAGTCTCCACTTCGTTAACTTCACGCTTTCTTCTTTCTCTCTTTCTCTTTTATTTTTTTTTTACTCTTTCATCCTTGTAGTTTTCTTCTTCCTCATCATCATCATCTTCTTCTTCTTCTACTTCTTCTTCTACTTCTTCTTCTTCATCATGTACTTCCCATTCCCATCAGCACTTGTTTCTCTTTCCACTTCTTTCTTACCCTTCTACTTTCTCTTCTTCTTCTTCTTCTTCTTTAATACTCTTCTCGAAAAATCGAAGGTCGTGAACTCATGCTGTGGCTCTCTTTTCGAGCATAATGCAAGACCTTTGCCGATGTTTAAATTTTTATTTTTCTCTTTCTCCCACTCTCCGTCATTTTCTCTCGTTTCCTTCAATCGATTTCGTCGAAACGATTCACGCTTTAATTAATTTCGTTGAATCGATACTTGTTTCAAATATTTCCTATATTATTTTTCATTTGTTTATTTGTCTTTTGAGCCTTTCTCTCTCTCTCTCTCTCTCTCTCTTTTTGGTTGTTTCTTTTTATTCGAAATCATCAAGACGAACTTGTATTCAAGATTATATGCTCTTTATTGCAGACACGTTCACCAAACGAGGTAGTTTTCAACTGTAAAGATATGAGAGAAGGTTATGCGAATGATACGATTCGAGATATTCTTTACTCGTAGACGTTAATAAGAGTAATTCACTGTATTTGTAACTTGGTCCACTTGTATTTTCTAATTTATTCAATCCTAACTCTACTTTAAATTGTAACTATTAATTCAAATTGATATATTTACTCATCGCCAGTATCGCAATGTGTGTTTCAAGAAACTGAATTATTTTATATGAGGATTGATGAACTTTTAACAACCCTGGCGTAGTCTAGCCAATCACGTTTAGTGTTTCTGTTACCATTACTGTTTGTTGTTATATATGTGGGAATCGTGAAAAAAGAAGCAGAACTGGAATCAAAACACGAATCTTTCGAATGCCCTAATCCACTGACTTATCCAGGGTTTTGATTGATCTTCTCTCACGATCATTATTTGAGTTTGATGTTTTAATGACGTGAAGACGTCGAATCCTACACTCTCCACCCTTACAACAGCATTCATCCTTGAATGTTTTTCTATCATTCAACGTAAACTTCTTCCAATATCATTTCGAACGCACATTGTGGCCAACTACAATTCAAACCAACTTAACCCACGATCCGTAGACTTCCAACAGGTACTCAACTACTTCTCCAAAACAACACTTAATGTCGCTACATTCGTCATCATTTGAATCTTGTTACCCATAGTTCCATAGGCTACCGTTCTGCGTCGCTATGATCGGACACTAAACTGCAACCGGGTACTCAACATCTTCCCCAAAGCAACTTATTCTGAGTCGTTACAATCACCGTTTTACTGTCTTTTTGAAAATCTTTTACAACTCTAATTAATTTTCCTTGCGTTGTCAAAAGTTGTTCGAGCAAGAAACGAAGCTAACCTCAATCTTGGCGGAGCCCCTAATTTTTACACAGTGAACACAAAACTTTAATATGACGTACGATTTACGTAATTTTTGAAAAATCACTGGGTAGGAATCGTGAGAAAAGAAGGATCGTGGACTAACTGGACCAGGAATCGAACCACGAATCTTTCGTTTACCAGACCAATGCTTTCATCCACTGACCTATTCTGGGTCCTGATTGATCTCCTCCCACGATCATTATTTAAGTGTGATGATACAATGGCATAAAGACGCCGAATCCTATAAACATGTTTCTTTTATAAAGATTACACCACAGAAGTGGTTAACACGTTTTAAAAGTTGTAATTTTGACTTGGAAGACAATAAATGACCTGGACAACCAAACAAGTTTTGAAGATGAAGAATTGGAACAATTACTCGAAGAAAACTCATCTTAAATATTTCATGAGAGAGAGAAAATAGTAGGGTAGTGAAAGTACAAAGTTCATGCAACAATGTTGATCAGACAGTACTCTGGTATCTTCATAGCGAACTTCATTAGCTGGTCAATGGCCCCCAGGGCGATCACCGATGCCGAGTACCAAGCACGCGTTCTCTTCTCTTTCTCTCTCTCTCTCTCTCTCTACATTGCTCGTAAAAAGTAGGCCAATAAGTAAGCGAACCAGTTTCTTCGACCGTTCGAATGATATATGCCTCTTTTGCGACAGTCAGGACAGTCCGAGCGAATACCCTCGTTGTTCGGGAACTACTAACGCTGAAAACATTCCAGGATTTCCTGCAAGGAACTTATCTTAGATAAAGGAACAGAGAAATGGAGATGGATTAAAAGGGATTCGAAAAACGATATATTTCTCTTCCTCTCTCTTTCTCTCTCTCTTTCTTTCTTTTACTTTCCTTTATTTCCTTCCGTCTTTCTTTACTCTTTGTCTTCGTTTTCCTACAAAGTTCTCATATATCTTTAACATAAATCTTTTCCCAACAACATTGAACCATTCCAAATCATTGATCGTAAATAAAAAAAAGGATACTTTTAGTTAAATTTACTTGCAGTTATTTTCGAATAACACAAGTCTCATTTTTTTCATTTAAAAAAATATACAAAAATATTCGAAATGAAGGAAACTTGAACATGCGACTACCATGTTTACGAACCTGTGTTTTTACCCACTCAGGTTCTGATGGCTTTTGTTAATTGAAACAATAAACAAGTATATATGAGTGTTCAATTATTTATTCAAACTTCTACGACGGATTCGGATCTCGGAAACTGTTGGGTGTTGGTTGATAGTCATTTGTCATAATTAAAAGTACTAATCAAGATCTACAAGTTGCATACAGTTTCAAGCGAAATTTAAAACTGAATTATGGAACTTTTCCTTGCTGGTTTGAAATTACAATCTAATTAGTCTAATTGTCATAGCTGTGAGTTTGAAGAAAAATATTATTGAATATCAGAGAGATGTTTTGCGTTGTGTTACGACAGCACAAGATTTCGTGAAAATGTTTTTTGAATTATTTAAGGAATTTAATAAAACCGATGATGTGTTCGTGTGTGTGGATTTGAAAAAAATTAATTAACGCAGGCAAAGTCAAAGATTTGTTTTTTTTTTTTTTAATATTGTCCCTTTGAAGACAAATTAACGGGAACACCGTTTCTTTAATTAAACCTAAATCAGAATTAAAATGTGGTAGAAAATGATGATTGGACGTGCAGAATAGGCTGAAGTTATTTAGTCCTTCGTTTATTTTTGTCTTTCCTTGATTTCAGACAGAAAGTATCTTTATTAAGATAACGAAGAAATTTTTGTTTTACCTGGTTCGTTTTACAAACTAACTCGTAAGATAATCATCTACGTTTCAACTTCAAAGAGTTTTCGTTTAGTAGCTGGTTTGGTGGAATCCAAATCGGTTTCACGCGGGACAAGAAACGATCAACAAAGTTGTAGAACGATCGATAACCTACAAAACGATCTTCCGAAATATTCTTAACTGCGAATTTTTACTGACTTTGAGAAAACATTTAACTTCGCCTGCCACATAATGTCTTCTTTTAATTCTCATCGGTTTCAACTTGATTTTTTAGAATTGTATAAACTAAAAAAAAATTCCAAAAAAATTGCCTAAAAAACCAGCCATCACACAGGGTGGCCCCTTTAAAAAAGGGTATTATTATTTGAGCCGTCTATTTTAAAAGAGGCCTAAGTTCATTTGTCAATTATTTGCTGTTAGCCGTGTTTAATGTACATGTATAACTTCCAGTTATCTGTCATTTAAAAATTTGAGGTTAATTATTAGGTGTTGGAATTAATTCGTAGAGTTTGATGAGAGATGGCGTGGTTATTACAGTATTTTGTTTTTACCTCCAGAAACGAATTTATCGTAAATCAGCTGTTATTAGGTGTTTTTTTTACAACATATCTTATTTTTCAAAACGGCCGGAATGGAGCAAAAAGCACGATAAAGTTATTTTACTGCACGACAAATGCTCGACTTCACGTGGCAAAACCAGTGAAAACATACCTGGAAACATTGAAATGGGAAGTCTTAACCCACTCGCCGTATTCTCCGGATATTGGCCCTTCGAATTACCACTTGTTTCGATCAATGGCTCATGGTTTATCAGGGGAAAAATTAACATCTTATGAGGATTGCCAAAATTGGATAGCCTCCAAGGACGAAGAGTTTTTTCGACGGGGTATTCGACAGTTACCTGAAAAATGGGAAAAAGTAGTGACAAGCGATGGGCAGTATTTTCAATAATATAATTTTTCGTTATTTTGTAAAAAAAACGCTACGAATTAATTCCAACACCTAATATATTCCGAGTAGATACGATCATTCTGGACACATAAATTTTTAGAATTAGTTCAATAAATGGACCGTTTACTTTACAAGTTGCCTTAGTCACAAATTATACTTAAATTAAGATATTAATTATTCGAGTTCATTTTTGATAAGAAATTGCACAATTATTCATTTAATAATTGTCAATATTTTAATAAGAAACTATAAATTGAACTTCTTTAGATAAAGTTAAGCATTAGTTTCTTGTACGTAAATTTTGAATTGCATTGAAACATAAACTCTTAAATATCTAAATTCAACCATAATTTGATTTAGGCCCCCCTCAAAATAGACTGCTCAAATATCGTACATTTTGAGAATTAAATATTGTTAATTTTATTTTTCAGTGTATGGAAAATTGTTTAGCATCAAATTACACGAAACCTGGTTACTGTCCTGAAAGTGCTTTTATGTCACCTTTCGAAGCTGTTTGTTTGATTGCATGTGACAGCGATTCACGGTGTCCAGATTTGACCAAGTGCTGTTCGCACGATTGTGGTGTCACGTGTATGCATCCTGTTGGTTTGGACAATATAACTGGTAAAGTAATCATTTCAATTATATTTTCTTTTTTGCACTTTATGCTCTTTATTTTTACACTCGTATTTTTACCACGACATTCGCGTATGAAAAACTGATACAACGAGAATAACTTTTAATTCATATAAGCGCAATATTTAATTCATTAGAACAGTAACTTGTTTTAATATTAAGTTGAGTCATAAGTAACTTCCGGTGTAAATAATTTGCTGATCCATAAATTAATATAATTTTTACCTTATTTTTACTGTTTCAATATTTTTACTGGTTCATACAATTTTGTTATTTAATTAACCCTTTTTTTACGGCAGTCCACTTCGTTGAAGTGACGCCACTGAACGAGGCACCTAGCCTTGAAGTGTGCATTCTGTTTGTCGACTCGTTACACACTTCATTGCGAGAACGCCGACTATAGTCGGCACCCGTAACGAAAGGGTTCAAATAAAATAAATGTCTGTAATAAAACAAAACAAAAAGTGGAAGTTACTTAACAACTCGATTAAATATATTTTTGTATTTTGAACTTATCTTTTTTTTTTCATCAGATTTACCACAGATTCCTCAAAATCTTCAGATAAGACAGCAAAAAAGTAATCTGATCCATTTGACTTGGCGAAATATCGGACAGGTTTATCCTAATGTATCTGTTAACGGTGACGTCAGATATTTAGTTGAGGAACGTCATCTTCTCGGTCCACGTTACTTGGAATCAAGATTAAGTTCATGGACAGTTAGACATGTTTCTACTAAACCTCACGCGACTCTTCGTGGTCGATTGAAAACAGGTCATTGGTATCAATTTCGGGTAGCTGCTATCAATGGAAATGGATCCAAGGGTTACTCTCAACCCTCGAGACCTTTCAAAACGAAAGGTAATTTATTAAAGTATATTCGAATTTATGAAAAATGTTTATTCAGTTTAAAGTAAAAAGCCGATTAATAATTTTCAACGAATCGTATAAACGATCGAATATGAATTACTATAGATAGGTATTAAGATAAGGGGTTCGAGTTCTTATTGACTTAATTTACAATAGATTTCGGTAAAGTAGCACGTGCACTTCATCAAAATGAAAGAGAGAGAAAGAGAGAGAGGGAGAGACAATTTTTTTGCCCTTTCTGACCCTTTGAAAACCGGTTTTATTTCATCTTTAAAAAGAGTAGACACACGGAGTAAGCTTGATTGATAATCTGAAAAGAAATTCTAATTAAAATTGATACGATTAAAAAAAGTTTCATTATATCTTTCGAAAGTTTAATCTTACCTGTACGAAGGAGGGTAATGTCAGATCTACGCTTTCGCAATAAGCTAATTGACACTTCAGCTTATTGGCAAATATGATTATTTTGAAATTTTCTTTTACCGGTGATTCGCAAGAATGCCATCCTTCGTGGAAAGCGTCGTCGGTCAATTTTGAACCCTAAATAAATAATACGATTAAAAATACTTTATGTTTGATCAAATTAACCCTTATCGGTCGCTAGTTTTTTTTTTATTATATTTTTCAGTAAAGAAAATATAACATTGTGTGGAAAAATTGGAAACAATTAAAATAAATATTCCGTACTTGACAATAATAAAAAAAAAAAATAAAAAAAAAATTTGGAACCCACGAGATTTGAACTCGCGATAATTCTGTTAGGAGCCTGCACCTTTACCCACTCGGCTACCAGAAGCTTAGAAAAAGCTTTTTTAATAAACAGGTACATATCAATTTCAATTATTTATTTAAATTATTGGCCGATATTTCGAAAACGGTTTGGCATTGGCAAATAGTCGATTGTCGTAATAAAAAGTAACTAATCAATATTTATGAGTAGCGTGAAATTTGGAACAAAATCTAGACCTGAATTACGGAAACCATCCTTGTAATTTGTAATTGGTTTCAGTAAATATGCAACAAAAAATTGTCAATATTTTAATACCAGTTTTGTTAGAAATGATTTATTTTAATTTATTTTACACATATATGTGTGAGAATAATTATTTTGTGAATTTTCAATGTGTGATATTTTTTTTTTAACACTCGACAAAGTACTGTCGTTACGTGACTAGTGATTTTACAACCGATAAGGGTTAATAGTAATTATTTGTAAGGATTAATCCGACTCACTGCTTCGAGAAGTTCCTGTATGTAAAAACAAATCATGTATAATTGTAATACAGCACCAAGTGTGTGTGATATTAGCAAACATCCCGTCATGTTAACCGTCATATTCTAAAAAAATACAAAATAAAATATGAATTATAAATTCTACAAAGTTATTCTCGATCGTTTAACTATAAATATGATTTACCTCAACGAGCATGAAGCTTAAAAAACAGAACCGAAATACGCTGTCCAAGTGAACGAGACAAACGTTGAACGAAAGTATTTTTCTCAGAGTATTAGTTGCCCTATACCCCAAAAAAAAATAATAAAAAGTAAAAAATTGCTTTACAACTTGAGTAAAAATATTTATCGATCAAATAAAATGTTCAAGAAACTCATTCTTACTTTACAACAATGGAATGATGACGCAGCAATGAATTGAATTCTTTCTCAACCGGATTCCTTTGATATTTTAACGAAGAATAATCTTTTTTAAATATCATTCCCATTTGTATTCTCAGATATTTGTATTGGGACGTTAACAAAAGTATCAAATGCAATGTGTACACATCGGTACTGACTTTTTTCAAAATCAAATATCCCGAACCGATTATTTCAAAGATAACAGTTAGAATAAAAATACTACGAGAAATTGGTTCGTCAGTTAAACCAATTGGTAAAACATAATCTTCGTGTAGAAATTCTTCTTTTTGATAAATTACTATCAATGATGTTGAAACCCAAAGAACAACGGTACAAACTTCTGTCATTGTATAATATTTCAACATTTTTTCTACAGGTCCTATGTAAGATAGGACAGTTTTTTTAAATAATTTATTATCGAGGGATAAAAGATCGTCGTAATAATCAATCAATCGTTTCAAATGATATCTTTGATGATACATATGAGACAAATTTAACAAAGTTTCAGCAGCTATTATCAAATTAACTGTACTGTTTTTCAATGCTGATTCTATTGATACTCGAAATATTCCAATAAAACATGCATAAATGTAAATTAGAATTATTATCGATGTACAAGTTGCATAAAATTTGGATAACAATGTCATCTCGGATCCATCCAATGTTGTTGGTAAAATATTACCCGAAATAAGATTAAATAAAACGTTCAATCGATTAGTGTTTCGAAAATTCATACTCATCGTTGTAAGAAAATATGATTGAAATTGTTTTCATAAACTCATACGTCTTCCTAAGAAATATAAAAACTGATTATTTTATTTTTTCTTTCAAGAACAATTCTAACACATGTTTGATTAATTATTCAATTTAATCGATATCCTATTGAAATATGCATATTTAAATGATCGATAATTATTCCAACGTTTCTTGGAACGTTTAATTATTAGCGAGTATTAAAAAAAAAGAATTGTCTCCTTTTGAGTAGATTAATATTTAATATTGAAATATGAATATTTAAAAGAAGAAAATGAATAACTGGATAATTTTTTTTTCATATATTAAAAATACAAATTGAAGGTAGTTTAATTGGTTTACAACTCGACTCGACTATAATTGGATATTTTATTGATGAAAGATGAAAGCTGTAATTTTCCTTTGATATATTTATTATGCAGAAAGATCGATAGTAGGGGTTCTGAAGACTGTGTCGGTTAAAACTCTGTGACATTTTCTTGCTTTCAGAGCCTCGAAATCCTAAAGAACCACAGAACCTAACCCTGTCTGGTGCACGTTTGGTTGCTGGGAAGTTGAGAATCAATCTTAGATGGGTCAAACCAACATCTGATGTTCCGATAACATTTTATAAAGTCTTCTGGAGTAGACGTATTCATGGTCCAACCAATGATTCTGTACTTGTTTTTCATAGGACTGTTAGAAAGGTACAAAATTAATTTTATTTTTTTATTATTTTTACTAATTTCTCTAAAAAAAATTTTTAAATATATTTAATTAATTTTATTTAATTAATTAAAAGTGTCAACATTTAAATAAATTAAAATTAAATTAAATTAAATTAAATTAAATTAAATAAGAGTGTCAACATTTAAATTAAATAAATTTAAATAAAATTAAATAAAAGTAAATAAAATAAGAGTATCAACATTAAAATAAAATAAAATAAAATAAAATAAAATAAAATTAAATTTCATAAAAGTGTTAACATTAAAATAAAATTAAATAAAATTAAATTAAATTACATAAAAGTGTTAACATTAAAATAAGATTAAATAAAATAAAAGTGTGAACATTAAAATAAAATAAAATAAAATAAAAGTGTGAACATTAAAATAAAATTAAATAAAATAAAAGTGTGAAGATTAAAATAAAATTAAATTAAATTAAATAAAATTACATAAAAGTGTTAACATTAAAATAAAATAAAATAAAATAAAAGTGTCAACATTAAAATAAAATAAAATTAAATTAAATTAAAATTCATAAAAGTGTTAACATTAAAATAAAATAAAATTTCATAAAAGTGTCAACATTAAAATAAAATAAAATAAAAGTATCGATACTGTTGACTTATTAATTCCTGTCTCGCATTTTAAATCTTGACGAATTTAATTAAAAAAAATGAGTAGAAAGATAAAAAGAATAGAAAAGTATTGCAATACCCTTGAGAATGCACAATCAAAATGCCAATAAAAGAGAAAGAATGTTACCTCATTCTTCTGCACGACAAGAACGTCTGAAGGCATAAACGAATTCAAAAACTTTTTGTCATAGGATAAAACTTGCTACGAGTTGAAGAACTTGGAACCAAAGTGTCAATACTTTCTTCAAGTTCAAGCAGTTGCTTTGTATGGTGGAAGACGTTTGGCTTCAAGAAAGGCTTCTAAAGTTTTCAACGCTACGGATTATATGGCTTTTGGTAAGAATTCGAACAATTTGTTTTATTTTTGGGTAGAAAAATATTCCACATACATCTTTTATATTTTATTTTTATGTTTTTTTTTCTTCAATTCTTCTTAATCTCATCTTCCTTTTCTTCTTCTTCCTAAACTTTCCTTTTTTTATTTCATATTTTATTTTTCTTTTCTTCTTATAATATTTTTTTAAAACATAATATACACATTTTGCAAAACGAATAATTAAAAATGTCGAAAAATAAATCATAAAATAAGTTGCACTTTGAATTGAAGCCGACGTTGGTAGACGTTCTCGAAGATGCGAAAGGTTTCAAGTAGGTCTTCACGTAAGAAAAATGATTTGTCATTGCGGTGACGTTAAGGTACGATTGGTATGGCCGATAAATAAAGATGCAAAAATGTATAATGTCAGCTGGAAAGAGGAATCATGTTCGTCAATGTACGAGGATAACATTGAAACTAAAAACAAGTTATTGTGGAAATCTATTCAGGTAATAATTTATTATCATTTCAAATTTTATTCATTTGCTTATTTATTTAGAAATACTTTTTGTTTATAATTAAAAAAAGTAATTTAAATATATTTATTATTAATAATTAAAGTTCGTTAGATTATGTTAAACGAATTAATACAAATTAATTCATTATAATTACCCAGTTAACACAAAACGTTAATATGACGTTCGATTTACGTCATTTTTCAAAAATACGTAAGATTTGAATATTTCATATTAAAAATAATATTATTAATAATGAACAAGTAATATACAGGTAACCCTCCTCTAACACGGTAAATAGGTTCCTAAAAAATTCCGTTGTTGTGTAAAACCGTGTTGTATGAGACCCAGACCCAGTACAAAAAGACGGTTACTTAATAATAACAAATATATTTTTTTAATTTTACATAAACAACTTAATTTTTATTTAAAATATAAATATATGTACTCTAATTAAATAAATTTTTTTCGTTGTCACTGCTCAGTGTAATCAACCGAGAACAATTTTTTGGTGAAATGATAAAGCTTTTACTTTCAAAACTTTTTTCTTCATTTAAAGTTCTTGCATCTTCTTCCCTCTTAAAAAAAATCTGTAATTGTACTTTGCTTTCTGGTTCTTACCAGGTCATTGTAAATTTCTCGGTACGGAGCTAGACAGTTTTGCAGCACCCTTTTGAATTCTCGGCTTCTTTCAGTGGAAAGGTCTGAATGATCAGCCGACGCAGATTCTCCTTGGATTCTTATGTTGTGAATTGCAAACCGCTTTTTAAATTTTTCGAACCAACCTTTACTTGCCACAAAATCTGGATTGACAGAGGATTCTTCTTGTTCTTTAAGACGTTTGTAAATTTTTAGTGCTTTTTGTTTAACGATATTGCCATCTAATGGAATTCTTTTTTAACAGCAATCATCAATCCAAATGCTGGGTACCTTTTCCATTTTCTCAATTATTGGCACCCGGAGGCGAGCTGCACGTTTTGCGGATGTCAAAGATCCTGCAGCAACTACGCTTCTTATTTCTTTTTCATTTTTCTCGATAGTCCTGACTGTTGCTTCATTCAAATTAAAGCTTTTCCAATGCGAGATGCTTTTTCTCCTTTCAAAAGACGATCCAAGATTTGTATCTTTACTTCTAAAGAAATAAATTACCTCTTGAACGTTGTTTCTTTATCTTTATCGGACATAGCTTGGGACTGAAGCTTGATGTCTTAAAGACGAAAAAGTTATTCTTTAACACACCGTGGCTCGACGCAGACTTCCAACCAGCAGCGTGAGACACTTTTATTTTCAGCCCACGGAGATGAAAAAAAATAAATTCCGCAACACTGTATCTTTAAGACGACAAGCCTTGTTGCGGTTATAGAAGTACAGTGCTGTACAAAGATTTTTGTAATTTTCTTATCGTGTTAGAGCGAAACCGTGTTATAAGATGCCGTATTGTAAGAGGGCTACCTGTAATTAGTTACAGATGATGTAAGATTTGAATATTTCATATTAAAAATAATATTTATTAATAATGAACAAATAATATATATTTTTTTTCTTATTATAAATATCCGATATATTCTATTTTACTTTATTGATTTAATAAATATTATTTTTATGATTTTTAGTATGTTAGCTTGCGATATCTTCAATAAAAATGTTTATTTTTGTACACGAAGAAGATATCGTCCGACTATATATTTGCTTTAACTACTTACAGTCACATATCTATATATATATATATTTACTTTATACATATATGTATGTATGTATATATAACGTTTAATCGATTCTCACTCCATGTACGATATCTCAAGTATCAAAAGTATTTTTATTTCGCAGACTCCTCACTATGATCTACGTCATCTTAGACAGGATTGCACATACAGCGTGAACGTGAGAAATTTATATAGCAATGATAAAAGAGACGAGCATGGTTCGAGCATAGAATTCTTTGCTACTGGATGTCAACAAGATCGAGATGAAAAAAGATGGAAGTACTCGAGTAATAAGTCATCCCAATGTAAAAAAAAAATCTTCTAAGAGTAAAAAATATTCTGATGATTCCGATTAATGATTTTAAACAAGAACAAAAAAAAATATGAAAACATTAACACACACGACCAATTTTATTTTTATATTATAAGGAAGAAAACAATTTATCGTTTTTTCATTATTAGCTGTTGGAATTAATTCGTAGCGTTTTTTTTACAAAATAACGATTTATTTGAAATGAAAGTAAAAAATTACATTATTGAAAATACTGCCCATCGCTTGCCACTACTTTTTCCCATTTTTCAGGTAACTGTCGAATACCCCGTCGAAAAAACTCTTCGTCTTTGGAGGCAATCCATGAATCGATCCAATTTTGGCAATCCTCATAAGATGTTAATTTTTTCCTTGATAAACCATGAACCATTGATCGAAACAAGTGGTAATCCGAAAGAGCAATATCCGGAGAATACGGCGGGTGGGTTAAGACTTCCCATTTCAATGTTTCCAGGTATGTTTTCATTGGTTTCGCCACGTGAGGTCGAGCATTGTCGTACAGTAAAATAACTTTATCGTGCCTTTTGCTCCATTCCGGCCGTTTTGAAAAATAAGATGTGTTGTAAAAAAAAACACCTAATAACAGCTGATTTACGACAAATTCGTTTCTGGAGGTAAAAACAAAATACTGTAATAACCACGCCATTTCTCATCAAACGCTACGAATTAATTCCAACACCTAATATTAATTATTTTACAATGTTATATATGTGTGTGTGTGTGTGTGTGTAGAAAAAACATAGAACAACGTTTGGATGAGTTAGAAACTAACAATAATTATTTTTCTTTCTATGTTTTTTACAATAAGTTCGTACTTAAATGCATAATTTCGTTAAACAGTGTGATAATCATTTTTTTTAACTCGTCAAAATTTATTTTTCAATCATTTATACTTATTAATAATACTTAAGGTATATCATATTAATTAAATATCTTTTTTCTATTACTTGTTTTTATTATTTTTTTTTATTTTAATAATTATATTTTATTATTTACATCGTTGTTTGTTATGGCACTTAATTTTATAGTACAATGTATTACGAAATAAGTGATCGATATAAGATAATTATTATAAAATATTCGTTTGTTTTTATTTTTTTTTTCTATGGTGTGTATCGTAGATCTCGATCTCGATCGTTAAACGATTAAATAATAATATTTTTCTTATTATATAATAATTATAAGCACAGATCGTGAATATTTTTTTATATGATATTATAGTACTATTATTATATTATCTTTTTATATAAAAAAAAAAACAAAACAAAAAAAAAAGGTAAAAAATGGCACATTTAATAATTAATATATATTTTTTTTTGTCCAATGTTTTTCTTTCTCTCTTCTTTGTTCTTTTAAATGTATTATAAAAATTATAAACACTTTGAATGCCACGGTTCTCCTCGTTACGCCATGGTTATTTTAAGTTTGAACTACTTAAATTGTAAAAGTTGAATGAAAATTTACAACTGGTGTATTTAAAATATTACAGTTTATTAGAATATACTTTGAAATAAAAACTGCAACATTGAATGAATAAAAATTTTTATTGGAACACTGAAAATAAAAAATTTACTTCTACGAAATCTTGCATGGTAAAATATTATTGTGGCGTTCTGAGCAAAACTTGTAATTTCGGCGTAGCAATCAAAGTGTTAACTATTCCTATTTTTTTTTTTTTTTTAATACAAAATATATTCACAAAAATTTGGCACCTTATTATGGCACATAGATTTATCTTAGCTACGATTAATTAATTTTTATTAACAAATTCCCTTTTTATCCCCTTAAATCTATAATTAATAAAAAAAACAATTGTCGCGAACAATAATTCGTGATTAATAAATATTATTAAGATTGCAAATAATATTAGTAATAAAATAAAAAACATAAAGATATTTTAATCATGCTTTTCGCATTTTATAAAAAAATGAACGAAAGTATATTTATCTCTCTCTCATTTTTTTTTCATATTAATTGCATTTTCGATAATCTTTGGTAAGATTTTTATCGTTGAAAAATCATGGAATTAGGAAAGTTATGATAATTTGATGAAAAAAATGCAGAAAATCATGAGAAATATGTTGAAGGTAAATTTGCTCGTTGCGTTGGAATATCCTGGAAGATTATAATAAACATCTCGATTACCGAGACTTTGGATTGGTCGATAATTAAATTTTAAAGTTCCGTTTGGTGACTCGACGTTTTGTAAAACTTCCAACTAAGATAAAACATTTTTATTAATTTAAAACAATCTTATTTTTCCCAAACTACCCGTAACGGGGTCACACGGGGTCTACTGAACCCCACAAAAAAAAAACATCTACACTTAGGTCAAACTCTGTAGATCAACTGACACTACGAAGAAATTTGCGACGTGTCGAAACCTCGTTGTTTAGGGTTCAAACGACAACAGATGGCGCAATAAGTCTGATTTTGAAAAACTATTCTGTACTCGAAATAACCTCAAAGTTTGTCTGAGGTCCATTGGACCCCGTGTGACTGTTAAAAATTAATAAAACATACCTGATTTTGGGATACAGTTAGTTTCTCATTCATTATAAACCATGTTACTACTTCTGTACAATCAGGAGTAGTCAAGGATCCTTCGTAAGTGTAATAATTCTTACGATTTTTTGGTAGAAGCAAATCTGGTAATAATTTTGAACTTATCCTAACAAGACTACCACCGATCCATTCTGACACTACTTTGGCTGCACTTATTATTGGAGATAATCCTTCGTTATTCTCATCACCTATCTGCAATTGTTTTTTATTTTTATTTTATCAACAATAAACATTTTGTTTTTTCCACCACTCGATCCGCCCACATTTTTCCCCCCTTTTTTTTATAAAAATTCCAGTTAACACAAAATGTTAATATGACGTAAATCAAACGTCATATTGACGTAAATCGAACGTCATATTAACGTTTTGTGTTAACTGGGATAGTATTTCAAAACTCGTGATACAGTATTCTCGGTGAATATTTTGTTTATATGTATTCTGGTAAAAAAATAAAAAAAAAATAAATAAAGAGATGGAAAAAATAGAAAATACAGCGTGTGGGTGGATTTACCTCGAACAAAGTTGTTAATACAACCAAACCATCTTTGTGTTCAGAAGCAGCAAGGGTATTTTTATATTTATCATTATAATGAACGAGATGCAATTCCAATGGATAACGTTGACCGTCAATGGTATGTTCGGATCCCCAATGAAAATGCATTTGTTCGAACGAATAATTTGCCGAGAGGTGTTCTATTACCAATTGCATTGGAAACTCGAAGAGATCGATTCTTACTGTTGGTATAAAAATAAAGAAGAAAAAGAAAGATAGATAATAATTTAAAAAATGAAAATAAATACAAAAAAAATCTTGACATTAATTAATTACACTGGCCGACAAATTAAAAAATTTTTAAGCGTTGTTTTTATTTTAATTATTGATCACTTTAAGTATCCTGAATTCAAAAGTATCTTCATGTTTTTCCCATCACATCTAGTTTTTCTACAAAATCAATTAATTATATTAGAAAAATATTTCCTTAAATATTCATAAACAAAATTTCAATTACAATAAATACAATGGAATAATTTTGAGTGACATCTTTTGCGTTTTTCAATAAAGTTACGTTTGAATGTAATTTTTTTTGTAGATTTGGTCAATAATTTCGCATTTCAAATGACCAGCACTAATAAGCCATCATATTAACACTCCCTCAACCGTGGTATCTAGTTTCCATAGTTTTGATGTCTTGATAGAATCATTCCCCCTGTTCTTCACTAAAATCATTAAGATTTCCCGAAAAAAAAATCCAGATGTGAATCTAGAAAGTGAAACTTCATACTCCTATTGCATCCTAATTTTTTTATATTTATCCAATAAAGTTGCCACAATATTCTTATAGTTAAGATGCTTCTTATTTCCCAAAAAAATCATTCACAACATTTTTGAACGCCAGCTAAGCTTCTAATTCCAAAGTATTCACCGTTGCTTCAAATTCTTCATCGTTCATTAAGGATCTGATTTGTGGTCCAATGAATATGCCTTTCTTAATTTTTGCATCAGATAATGTTGGACATTTTCGAGAAAGGTACTCAAAGCTATCATTTTCTTTATTTAGAGCTTTAACAAACTGTTTAATTAAACCCAATTTAATATGAAACGGAGGTAACGAAATTTTGTTAGGATCAACTAAATTTTCACGTAATTTATTTTTGGTTCCAGGCTTATCTCGAGGATTGCATTGTTTTTTTAAGTAGTGTAGTTGTCGTGTCCTACTATCCCCCACTCGCATAAAACCCCCACTCACTGATTGTTGACAAAACAACGCAGTTATAATTTTAAGGTCTTCACAAAGCTGCCACTATAGCTGCTAATGCTACTGCACTATATTAATTTTATTGAAAACCTGATGTGATACGATAAAATAAAGAATGAATTCGTTCTCAGCGCTACGAAAATAGTAAAAAGACTTAACAATGTTTTGAACAGGCAAAATTATGTCGGCCGGTGTTATGGAACGAATGAATAGATTTTTAGATTTTGATCATTTTTAAGAGGAAATATTGTTTACGTACTTGTATGTCCATTGTTAGTCACCTTGCCGGTAAACGGATGATCGTATCTGACGAATTTTAGTTCACCTATATCTTTTTTTATCGCGTTTGAAGTTTCGATATTAATTGGAGATTGTTGCTTGCCAATTTGACATTCTCCTGGCCAGTTACTAGGTCCTAAATAAAAAACAAAGAAATCAATTTTATACACGGAATTGGTTTAAGAAAATTTTTTGGATATTTGTTATAAATATAAATTAAATAAAAAAATAAATAAAATTTAAAATTAAACAATTTTAATTTGAATTTTAAATATAATAATTTTAATAATTATATTCATATATTATAAATATAATATAAATAAATTATATTATTTATAAATTATATTTATATAATATAATAATATTAATTTAAATATATTAATATTATATAATAAATGTTATTATTTATATATAAGAAATATTCAAGAAATTTCATTAACCAATTTGGTGTTTAAAATTCATTAAATTAAATTTAAATTTTAATACACAAGATTTAATTTATTTAATTCAAAATTCATGTATATATAAATATAAATTATATTAACAATAAATTATATTAATATAATATAATAATATTATTATATATAAATAAATAAATTATATTAATAATAAATTATATTAATATAATAAAATAAATATTATTATTTATATATAAGAAATATCCAAAAAAAATTGTATTAACCAATTTGGTGTTTAAAAATTAATTAAATCTCAATTCATTTAATTTAAAATTTATATATATAAATATAAATAAATATTATTAAGAATAAAAGTAATATTAATAATAAAATTTACAAAATTACTTGACTTGTCTATTTTGAATTTTATAAATAATATATAACGTAAATTTGTTAATTTTATTATTATTAAATAATTCGACTCTATTCAGTTAGCATAGTATTATTTGTTAACACTAGGAAGTAACTTAATATTCAACGATAAATTGCAATAAGACTTCTCTGCAAAGTGTCGGTTACGATTTTGCTAGAAATAGACGCACAGTACTTGAACGACACTATGACGCTAGATATAATTTCTAATGTCATTTTATTCGTAGCTTTTGACCGTGCAGAAATTAACAATTAACATTTAGAAAAATTTCAATTCTATTATTAAATTAATAGAAATAGTCACGTTTCGTAAACGTGACACAGTGTCGTTACGAGAAAAATATTATAATCTTGGATGAAAATACTTATCAATACGTATACAATACTTATAAATATTTATTAGTATTATACATCATTTATAACAAATAGTAAGAGTAAGTTTAATGAATAATAATTGATCGAATTTAAAAAAAAAAAAAAAGAAACTTTTTTCTTACAAATCTGATTATTTTATCAATTTTTGTATTTTTTGATTTCTTTTTGTTTTCTTTTTTCAATTATCAATCGTAAACATAAGTAATAGAACTAGAATAAATACAAAAATATATTTTATCAAAAGTAAATTGTGTTCTACTTAATACTTATCGATGAAAATTAAAAGAAAGTAAGTGATATGTAAAAAAAAAATAAAAAAGAAACTTGTTATCATTGTCCTTGACTGTTATCGAATATCTTAAAACCATTATCATATTTTATCTTATGTTAGAAATTAATTATCGACAATTACCGTGATCCCCCCAATAGCCCCAATCAGCTGTCCGTCCAATACGAAGTCCTGAAAAAAAAAAAACAAAAAGAAATAAGGAAAGAAACGAATTATACAAATGTAAAACAAAATTTAATATTGTTATTTAGGTATTTGTAAAACATTGTATATTTATTTCTTTTTTTTTATCTAGAAAATATATGTATGTAAGAGAAGATTACGCGATAGATAGAAATTTGATTGTATTGGAACAATTTAACCACGCACACAATGATAAAGATTTACGTTTGAAACGGAACTGAGATGCCCTTGATCGAATTTGATCAGGAAACGTTAAATATATCTTTCAATGTGATCATTTATCGAATCTAGTACGTTTAATCGAGTTTAACGGGACACCACGTAAAGGGGGAAGAATATACTAATTGATTGTTATCTAATGAAATTCATTGAAATGAAATTCTATAGGAGTCGTGTTCATTTACAAACGCGAATACGCAAATACGNTAATAAATAGAAGAAAGTGAAGAGAATATATAAAAAAATATATTTAATCGTTGAAATGAACTTTTATTAGTTTTGTGTTCATACACACGTGACTCCCCAAATACGAAAAATGAACCTAAAAAACATTCTTCAACTTTTACATTTTTTTTTAAGGATTAAATAATATTACAATTAATCGATTAAGTATTTTAATAAATAGAAGAAAATAAAGAGAAGATAGAAAAAAAATATATATACATATATATTAGTTGATAGTGCATTTATTCAATGAACTCTACGAACAAGTAATTGAATGTACAACGACAGGAAAGAGAATTGACCTCATTGACCGTTAGCCTAAGCACAGATTCATTTGGTAACTCGCGCAAAACGTACATTCGAATTACGCATTTTTCGTTATCATTGAAATCTAGATCATTATGATGATAATAATAAGACCAAACGAGATAGAAGATTTCCTAGAATTGAGCGCGATTGATTATGTTGAGAGATTATCCATCCTGATTGAAACACAATCGGATAACTTTAGAGAAACGCCGGCGCTTTCGTTATAGTCTATTATTATTATTATTATTATTATTATTATCTCTGTTTCGAATTAGTTACACAAACGACCAGCAGATTTTAATGAACATAATTCGTACTTCCGTTCGGTATCATCGTCAAGATTTTATTATTTATTCTACCTCATCTTTATAGTCATTTTCATCGACGTTTTATTTTCGACAATATCGTAAGAAAATTACTAATAATATTATTTTTTAATACTCGTACAATTTATATTTTTTTTTTTGTAATTTTATTTCTATTTTATGTTTTTATATTTTGTTGTCAAGTATGAAATGGAGCAAAAAATGCACATAATTGAATAGAAATTTGCTTCATTCATACTTGACAGCCTAATAATATTTATTTTTTTTTTATATTTTTTTTTCGAATACAACAAAGATAGTAAATTGTTTGTAGATAAAAGATAAAAAAATTGTTGAACATAGGATTTTTTAATGCGTGAAGATAAAGAAGAAAAAATTCAGTTAAACGAAGTCACCCCTAATCGTAAATGACAGAAAGAAAGAAAGAAGTAGGAAAGGTGAAAGGATAAAGGATTCTTCTACGTAATCCTTTATCCTCTTTCCTCGAAATTAAATAAAAACTTGTAAGAAAAAAGAAATGGATTTGTTTGAACGACTAGAGATTAATCTTATCAATTTTTTTACCTGCGAAAACGACGAGTAACATAAAATGAATCCACATTTCGTGTTTAAATGAAAATCAAACAACAAGAAAAAATAACAAAATTATAAAAAAATGTGCTAAAGTTAGATTTTAAATAAGAAAATATCAAAAATAAGAGTTAAGGGTTAAATTGTTCAGGGTAAAAAGAAAAATTATAAATGAAAGTAATGCGCACGCAAATACACACGCGCGCGCAAAACGAAGAAGACAAACGACACACACACACAAACACCCGATTACGGAAAAACAAAAAAAATAAGAAACGGTGTTAAGTGTCAGGTTTGAAATGTGTACGACTGGTTGTATACGCGACGTAAATCTGACTGGAATAACCCTCGAGATTACGTGAGAGAGGACCTATCGGCGAGATTTAACGTGTGCACGTCGTCAACGAACATTCAATTGACCGGCTTCGTGCTTCAAACTAACTGCTTGCACTATTCCTCCCCTCCCCCCCCCCTCCTCCTCACATCACACACTTCACCCCCTTCACCCCCTTATGCCTCTTATGCCCCTTATGCCCCTTCACCACCACCTCTTCATTCTCGACATACTCCTCTTTTACTCTTTACCTTTTAAATCGACACAAACCAACGCTATTCGGTTCGATCATAAATGATTTGCCAAGTTTCCTGTTTTCATTACGAGATTATTATTTTATAATTGTTGATCGTATTTTCAGAAATATCGTTTAAGTCCTATCGAAATAATGAACCGTTTTATTTTCTTCTTTTTTTTTGTAATCCTATCATTTTTATTATCAAATAAAAATCGACACGTTACTGTGATAACGAAAGAAATAAAACAAGGTTTAAAATAATATGGCCAAGAGAGGACAGAAAAATGAATAAAACAACGGATTGTAAAATAATTACACGGTTTCATTTTTATCTGTCGATTGAGATTATTTTTTATTGCCACGTGTATATTTAAGATATATTATATGTTTGTATATAACGATCTACACGTATCTCGTATCGAGTTTCATTAAATGTTATATTCTTTAGGTTTTAAGAAGTATCCAGAATGAAAAATATGAAATCGTTCTTTATTCTAAGAAATTCAAAACATATTTTTAATTCGTTGTATTAATTTTGTTTGATTTAAAAATCTCGTATTTAAAACGTATTCGATGGTTTTCTTATCTTTGACAAACAGTATAAGATCGCAGAAACTGTATTTGGCAACACGATGAAGGTATCTCGAGTCCAACTATTTCAAGTTTTCATGCTAGGCCTAGAAGAAACTTGGTCAAACACTTGAGCCGTCTATTTTGAAAGAACCATAAATCAATTTGTACTCGAATTTAGATATTTAAGGGTTTGAGTTTCAATGCAATTCAAAATATATATACAGGATACTAATTAGTCATATTCTTGTATCTAAAGGAGTTCAATTTATAATTCCTATTAAAATATTGAATATTATTAAGTAAATAATATGCGTTTTCTTAGCAAGAATAGACTAAGACAACTTTTAAAATTAATAACCAGATATTTTATCAAATTTCAAGGAGCCTAAGTCTATTCAACATAATTTAAGATGTTTCTAATTGACAGAAAACAATACTCAATTTATTTTATATATCTTTGCACTTCAAAAACATAATTTATGCGATTCAAAACATTTTTCAATTACACAACGTACAAACATTAATTACAACACGATTTACTACTCATCTACATTTTGTGTGTAAAAGGGATTTGAAGAAATCATGGTGTACCGAAAGTGTACATCGTAACAGGTCAATTATGTCCTTGAATCTACCTGTTGTAAATTGTCTGATATTTTTATACAGTAGTGTCAATACAATATTTTCGACAATTCTTGGTCTACCTCGACGTTGTAATAAATTTAAGACTTTCAAATCTTCATTCTCATTCATTAACGTCTTATAGAAAATTTAATACAGTTCATTTCTGACCTCTTCCAACATATTTTAAACCAGTTTATTGATTCCCCCCTAAAATTTTTTACCCTTTCAAAAATTGCGCCTTCTAATAATTTTGTTCATACAAAATCTAGTCTCATTTCATTTACAATAAATTACCTTTCCGAAACTTTTCGATAATATTGTAAATAATCTTGAGGGACAAACGGTAAATTATTTTTTTTAATGACATTTCTACCAGGGCAAAATCTCTATCATTTCGTAAAAACGAATGTCTTGATATTAAAAATTTCTGATCTATGATTTCCACATTATTTTCAACAGTTTGCACAATTTTAAGCCACGGTTAAAGCTACTTTAATGTTTCTATCTTGCCCTGCACACATGTCACTGTAAGCTATAATGTGTCATTCACTTTTTAAATTTGTAACATGTTTTAGGATGCATGAAGCTATTTCTTGAGCACTTCTTGATGCAATAGTTTCATTCCAAACGTACATGTGAACATTATCGTTCTGAAAATTGTGAATACCCAAATCTAGAACGTACATATTGCGTTTATAATATGCTACTGAAGTAGTCAACTTTGGATAAGGTAATGCTTCTTGCAAGTCGAACGAAAAAGCGAAATAATAATCTGAATTAAGTGATACTTCAATAATTAATATCTTAATTTAAGTATAATTGGACTAAGGCAACNATTTCATTTACAATAAATTACCTTTCCGAAACTTTTCGATAATATTGTAAATAATCTTGGGGGACAAACGGTAAATTATTTTTTTTAATGACATTTCTACCAGGGCAAAATCTCTATCATTTCGTAAAAACGAATGTCTTGATATTAAAAATTTCTGATCTATGATTTCCACATTATTTTCAACAGTTTGCACAATTTTAAGCCACGGTTAAAGCTACTTTAATGTTTCTATCTTGCCCTGCACACATGTCACTGTAAACTATAATGTGTCTTTCACTTTTTAAATTTGTAACATGTTTTAGGATGCATGAAGCTATTTCTTGAGTACCTCTCGATGCAATAGTTTCGTTCCAAACGTACACGTGAACATTATTGTTCTGAAAATTGTGAATACCCAAATCTAGAACGTACATATTGTGTTTATAATATGCTACTGAAGTAGTCAACATTGGATAAGGTAATGCTTCTTGCAAGTCGAACGAAAAAGCGAAATAATAATCTGAATTAAGTGATACATCAATAATTAATATCTTAATTTAAGTATAATTGGACTAAGGCAACTTTCAAAGTAAACGGTTCACTTATTGAATTAACTTTGAAAACTAACCTCAAATGCTTAAATGACAGATAACTGAAAATTGTACATGTAAACACTGCTAACCGGAAATAATTGACAAATGGACTTAGCCCGCTTCCAAAATAGTCGGCTCACTTATTCTTCCGAAGATAGAACACCCCACTTCTTGAATATAAAATCGTTCTTTAATTTAAGAAATTAAAAAAATATTTCTAATTATTGATCAAGTTTAATTTGATTTAAAAATCTCGTATTTAAAACGTATTCGATGGTTTTCCTATCTTCGACAAACAGTGTAGATCACAGTAACTGTATTTGGTAACACGAAGAAGGTACCTCGAGTTCAACTATTTCAAGTTTTCATGGTAGGCCTATAAGAAACCTGGTCAAACACTTATTCTTCCGGAGATAGAACACCAACTTTATGATACTCGTCTGTTTTATTCAAGTATTCTTGAAGTAATGCCAGTAGGATAATCTTAAGGAACAAATATAAACTATCATTTTTCATCTTAAATCATATGTTATTTTTAAACTATTCAATCCATTAAGAATACCATCGAACAGGCGCGAATGTACGAATAAAAATATGTCGATTAATGTGAAATAAATTTTTATTCTCGTAAATAATCCAAAGAGAAAGAAAAATGATACTAAAAGATACTAACTGGGCATAAAATGATAGAGAAATATGTAGTACGTATGGTCGCTCGAAGATTTAGATTAAGAAAAAAAAAGAAACTAAGGAAATGGTAGGAGAGAGAAGAAAGAAAGACATTCGTATGTGTATATATATCTGACATGCTTATATCCATGTATTTGCAAAAGAGGGAAAGAAATAGATAGAATGAGAGAGAGAGAATGAGAGAGAGACAGAGAAAGACGGAATAAGAGGCACGTTCCGAACAAAAATAGAAAAGCGGTTGAGGAAAGTCGTTTAGTGTCAGCCAGAGTAGAGTTCCGATGTGTTGTCGAACGATAATACCTCGTGGTTTTTCTCCATTTTGGTTAGAATCATATGTAAAATAAAATAAAAATGGTTCGTACGGTTTTAAGATCATCCCTTAGAAGTCGTGATTCTTCGTCGACTTCGACAGGAGGACCACCGGACGCGCGAGAAAGAATAAAGGATTGTTGTCGTAAGTTGGTAGCATTTATGTGTACACAAGTTGGCGTAGGTGGACTGGTAGTTGGATACGCCATAGTGGGTGCATTTGGTTTTATAATCATCGAGAAATCTAATACCATAGTTGATCCAGATTGTTCAAGGAATCATATTCAAAAACAATACGCTGATGTTCTGTGGTATAAAACGGCGGGTGATCAATCGGTGAATATTTTCAACCGAACTGCATTCTTCGTTGTGTCGAATTCAATTCTTAGGGAACTTCAGGATAATTTTACTGCAGCATATTTAAGAAAAAGTTGTAATATCGGTATGACGTCATCGGAACAATGGTCCTTCCCTGCGGCACTTATGTTTTGTTTATCGATTTTCACTATGATTGGATATGGGAATTTGGTACCAAGAACACCATGGGGTAAAGGTGCCACTGTCATGTACGCAGTATTGGGAATACCTTTATACGTTTTATATTTTCTCAATATGGGAAAAATCTTGGCCCAAACGTTCAGGTGGCTTTATACTAATTTACACGAGTGTACTGGACAGAGAAGACCAGGCCAAAGGATTACGGTGCCATCTACCGCTTGTTTGTGGGTCATCTTCGGATACGTTTTAGTTGGTTCAATCATGTTTGCTCAATGGGAAGGATGGGATCTACTCGACAGCACATATTTTTGCGTAACATCTTTGTGTAAAATCGGTATGGGTGATTTTATACCTGGATGGACGTTAGGTGAATCAACGGAGAGCAGTCATACCAAATTGGTCATCAATTTCGTCTATCTTCTTCTTGGAATGGGATTGATCGCAATGTGTTATAATCTCATGAAAGAGGACGTTTATGTTAAAGCTAGGGAACTCAAGGAACAACTCGATCATGCGATGGATGCTGCTCATCGTCAAATGATTACGTGCTGCCGATCTAAAAGTTTAGTCTGAATTCCTTACTCGCAGAAACTTTCGTTAAGTGCTTTTTAGATTTTATTCGATAATGATCTGAACCAGAATTTCTTTATAGTTGGTCTAGCCATCAGTTTAGGGACCGTAAAATCACTTCTGCAGTGCTTTCATCTTCCTCTAACAGCTGTCGATGATTTTCAACACACAGCAACCCAAGTTCCCTACACCAGTATATTTTTCTATAACCTAAACCATGTCGAGTTTTGTGCCTACGAACTACGATTTGCCGACGGAATTGATTTTCTGTTATAATTTGAAGACAACTGCTGCAGAATCGCATTGAATGCTTATCGAAGCTTACGGTGAACATGCTCTTAATAAAACACAATGTTTTGAGTGGTTCAAAAAATTCAAAAGTTGCGATTTTGACGTCAGGAACGAAGAGCGTGGGAAACCACCGAAAAAGTTCGCAGACAACGAATTGCAAGCCTTTTTGGATGAAGATGATACTCAAACTCAAAAAGAACTCGCGGATCAATTAAATGTGATGCAGGAAGACGTCTTCATTCGTTTGAAAGCCATGGGAAAGATTCAGAATGTGGGAAAATGGGTTCCGCGTGAGCTAAATGAAAGACATCAAGAAAATCGAAAAACAACTTGTGAAATGCTGCTCGACAGATACAAAAGAAAGTCATTTCTCCATCGAATCGTGACAGGTGATGAAAAATGGATATATTTTGAGAATCCTAAGCTATGGAAATCATGGGTGAATCTAAACGAACCATCGACAACCACTGCAAGACCTAATCGCTATGGAAAGAAGACAATGATCTGTCTTTGGTGGAATCAGAAGGATGTAATTTATTATCAGCTGCTAAAACCTGGTTTCAACCGTTAACACTGATCGCTACCAACAACAAATGAGCGATTTCAATGCTCGCATTGGGTGAAAAACTATGGGAATATGGAAAAAGGCAACGCAAAGTAATTTTGCTCTATGATAATCCTCCATCAAACATAGCAAAACGGGTCTGAGAAACGATCTTTGATGTTTAGTTAGGAAATACTAGCGCATGCGGCTTATTCTCCAGACTTGGCCCCGTCCAATTATCATCTATTCGCATCAATGTGACATGCTCTCGCTAAACAACGCTTCAATTCGTATGAAAATGTACGAAAATGGCTCGACAACTGGTTCACTTCGAAAGAAAAATTTTGGTGTGCCATTTATAAACTTCCGAGAGGTGAAAGAAATGTATAAACAACAATGGAGATTATTTTGAATAAAATATTTTGTATTATTTTCAAACAACAGACACGTGTAATTTTTACAAAAAAATTCCGGTTTCATATTTCTACAAAAAATCTTTTGTTTGTTTGCCTAAAATAAAGGTTCCAACTGTACTCTTTGAAATCACATTACAGTATGAACGCATTTTTCTTGCGTCACAGTTGATTTATAATCGATCAATAACGTTACTTGGTGTATAAAAATAGGAACATAATATTTTATAATTATAATAATAAAAAAAAAAAAATTAGGTTTTTTTTTTAAAGTAATTTCTAGTAATTTCCATCAATTAGCAAATTATATTTTCTTTCTAACGACTATCATAAGAGTTATCGTTTCATTTAACATATGTCGATATCGCAGACTTCTGTACAACTCACAAGCAAGCATTGGTAAAATATCTTTGATTTATCTACAGTTAATATTTTCAGTACCACATCAACTTTCGATAACCCAACTTCCGAAGGTAAATAAAAAGAAATGAATTTTAAATTACTAATAAATTAATTTCTTTTCTTAAATAAATACCTCACATTGTTTATAAGAAATGAATTAAATTTTTGTTCAAGAATTAAAATCAATTAAATTCGTATTATTGACTTTAATCGTATTACGCTGAGAAACAAAATTATTTTGTAATGGAAAAATTTTTTATTTATGGTGTAAAGAAAAAAATATGATCCTCGGTTCGTAACCATAATCGTAAATTACATAGTTGTAATAAATTACATGAAAATTAATTGAATTCGTCTGACAAAGTAAAATTTAGTCTGCGGTCACGACGACAGTCTTTCTCTTTGGCATCGTTCTTGAATTCTTTAAATGCTCAAGGGGGTAGAGGGGTATGGGTCGGGAGAAGGGGCAATGTTTTTCCAAGTTTCTAGGGCAATTTGTGTTGGTCCGGTCTTCTTCACTTGGCACCTGAACACACAACCTGACTGCAGTTCTCGACGATTTGTCGAATCACTGCAGAAACTAAAGTTTCCCTCGAGCCACTCTTTCCGATTTCACGTAACTGCGGATTCGTACGTGCGAACCGCAAAGATCTCCCTCGACGCGTTAGTTTTTTTTTCTTTTTTTTTTTTTTTTGCTTTAGTAAAATAGAAGAAAGAAGAAACTAACATTGGAATAACAAAGTCTACAAACAATCATAGTTACTCACAAATGTGATAAGTTCAACATTAGATTTACGGTGTGAGGTATAATTTGACTCATTAAAAATTTGATTATTATTTAATGAGAGATAAATTCACAAAAAAATCAATACTTCAATGTGCATAATAAATTATACCGAACAAATACTTCAAATTTAAATTTTTAATTATCCCACTTCTCTTTTTTTCTTCTTTCCCCTTGCATTTTTTATACGCAAATATTGATCGATTTGTAATAAAAGTGATTATCTCCTTTTTACGCTCTGCTTAGTTTCACGTAGGGTAGGTAAAGGTACTTTACTCAAAGTTATCCATCCCTCTTCGCGGTTAAGTTCGCGAGCAAGCATGAGTTAGCCATTAATTTCAAATCCGACATGGTTCGTGTACCTACGTTTCACCGGGCACAACTCGACTTTCAGTTTTGATCGAGTTATGGGCAATAGAATTTCCGAGCTACGACGATCCATCGTTGGAATTTTACCCAGTTTTCTCTAACACACGAACCTCCCCTATGTGATTTCTTCTAACATCGATCGCATGAAAATGATTCAATGCAATTAAAACGTCCTATGCATCTGCCCAGTTAAAAGCGCAG
Organism: Mischocyttarus mexicanus; assembly: GCA_023678845.1. Lineage (NCBI taxonomy): Eukaryota > Metazoa > Arthropoda > Insecta > Hymenoptera > Vespidae > Mischocyttarus > Mischocyttarus mexicanus. The sequence continues at coordinate 86,995 of JACGTP010000120.1, read as the reverse complement.
AACATTTCAACCGTACTTTGCAGTAGTCTTTGCAAAGTGGAAGGTTCGAAACTTAATTGCTCATTCGAGTATATATTTTTCTTTTCTATAATTATATGCAAGTAATAATAATAATAATATAATTTTGTAAAAATAATATATTTCAAAATTAAAAAAGAAACAAGGGATTTTAAGTAGAAAATTTTGGATATTGTATGAGATTAATGTATTAGGTGTTAGATTTAATTCGTAGCGTTTTTTTATTAAAAAATAACGATTTATTTGAAATAAAAGTAAAAAATTACATTATTGAAAATACTGCTCATCGCTTGCCACTACTTTTTCCCATTTTTCAGGTAACTGTCGAATACTCCGTCGAGAAAACTCTTCGTCCTTGGAGGCAATCCATGAATCGATTCAATTTTGGCAATCCTCATAAGATGTTAATTTTTCCCCTGATAAACCATGAGCCATTGATCGAAACAAGTGGTAATCCGAAGGGGCAATATCCGGAGAATACGGCGGGTGGGTTAAGACTTCCCGTTTCAATGTTTTCAGGTATGTTTTCACTGGTTTCGCCACGTGAGGTTGAGCATTGTCGTGCAGTAAAATAACTTTATCGTGCCTTTTGCTTCATTCCGGCCGTTTTTCCTTCAATGCACGACTCAAACGCATCAATTGTAACCGGTAGCGATCCCCAGTGATGGTTTCATTGGTTTTAACAATTCATAATAAACTACACCTTGTTGATCCCACCAAATACAAAGGAGAGGCTTAGATCCATGAATATTGCGTTTTGCCACTGATGATGATGGTTGTCCGGGCTTAACCCATGATTTTCTACGCTTAGGATTGTCATAATGTATCCACTTTTCATCACTAGTAACAATACGATGTAAAAAACTTTTTCTTTTGTGTCGTTCCCGCAAAAACACTTTATTTGGGATAAACCTCAACATATTTAAAAATAGTAACATGATGTTATTAACAATTAAAACATAATATTTGTCGTAAAAATAAAACCTTGTTAGAGCTGGTTTACGATAAATTTGTTTCTGAAGGTGAAAACAGAATACTTTAAAACTCATGTCATCTTTAGTATAACGCTACGAGTTAATTCCAACACCTAATATTAGAAAATATTAGATTTGTTCTTTAAAAGATATCATTGACACCCTAAGTTATTTATTTCTTTCCAATTTCTAACAAAATAATAACTTTATTCTAGCAATTATGACAAATTGTATTATATCTTCAGTAATATACTTTGCTCAAATATATAATTTTGTTGTGGAGTAAGAAGTGGCGGAAGAAACAGTTTGGGAGGAGTGGGGTGTTGGGGAGGATAGGATGAGGGAATAGAGGAGATCGATAACAGTCAAAAGTTTTATCTGGAAAACTAGATATCAGAAAGGAAGTAAGGTGTAAGAAAAAGGTTGGAGAAAATACGTGAGAATTTTTCGAGCCAGCAGTAATGGCATAGCACGTGCAGCTAAGCGTGGGGAAGCATCGAATGACGGCATAAGCATTTTCTCCATTTTACAAATACTTTTCACTCTCTATCTTTCTCCCTCTCTCTCTCTCACTCTTCCTCTCTCTCACTCATACTTTCTTTCTGTCTGTCTCTTTCTGTTCTCTTCAACTTCCTACTCTTCTTCTCTCTTGTCACTTCATTTGATATATCAAGCGAGTTCGGAATTTCGATGCGTGAGTGAGATTGAAACTCCTACTCTCGTTATTTTCCGTTTTCAGATCTATCCTGGAATAACGAAAAATAACGAGAGAGATGTTTTCCTTTTTTTTATTTTTTTTTCATTTCGTACAGTAGCCTACACAGTAACCGAATGTGTAACTCACACATAGAAAGAGAGAGAGAGAGAGAGAGGACTTATCTATTAACGTTGGGACTATGTTCAAAGGAGAATTCGGGTTTTGATAGAGGTCCTGTGGAACTCGCTTTTTTTAGGCATTTCATTTTTTTCCCCCGTTTTGATCCACGAAATACGAGACCATGCAGAGATAGTTTTATTTTCTTTTTCTTTTTTAAAAAAGATCCTACCGTTTGACCAGTAAAATATTGAATCCCATCAGATCTCATTTGGATAACTTTAGCTGTCCTAACCAAATGTTTTTATATGTAAATCTATATCATCATCATCATCATCATCATTTTATTTTATTTTACCAGATAAATCCATTAGTACAAACTAAAAAATACAAATATAAGAGATCAGGACATGATACAAAATAAAAACTATAATATACATTGAAGAATATTTTAGTAACAATTGATTGAAAGAAGATATCAAAATGATGATAGTAAAGATTAACATGCAAAAACATTCTATTAAATGAATTGTACCCATAAGAGGTGCAATGAGGTTCAATATACAATAATTCATTAGCTTATAAGTTCTTAAATGGAACATTCAGAGATAAGATATTGATGATACCAGGACAATTAATAAGACCTATAGCAAATTTTGCAAAATAAAATAATATCTGAAATGATTCTTTTCTTACTAAAATCCGTATATACAGTGTCAACTTAAAATTCTTTTTCAATACTAGCAGTAAGAAAGTTGTAGTACATACTTAAATTGGTTATAGAGTAGTCCTTCTAGAAACAAAACTATGCTGTTGATTAATAATATTATTTTTGAACAAGCTTAATTGATAGATAAATTGAGAGATAATTTATTACAGACACTAATAATAAAGTCTGTTAAGATCATCTTGCAAAATATAATTACTATTGAGATTGTTAATACATTTAAAGATCTTTTAGATCATTTACATGAAGTGGAAGTTTAGAGTCCTGAAAAATATGAGAAATATTATTTACAAAAAGAATACAGAAGAAAAGGTTCCAAGATGAGAACCCTATCGAACTCCTGTAATTACTTTGATTTTTATTCAATCAATTTCATCTACAAGAAATTATCTTCAACATATTCTCTAATCTTTATTCTGTATTATATGTCCTTACTTTTTATAATTGTATTATCTTTTCTGTATTAATGGATTTAATACCGTCAAATAAAATATAATAAAATAAAGTAAAATATGATCATTTAGTTAAAATATTGATCAAAAATGAATAAAAATAGGAAAAGATGAAATGAGAGTAAAAGAAAGAGAGGATCGTAAAATGGATAAATAGCGAAACGGATGAAAACTTAACGAATTGGTCCACGTCTCTTCGGAATATCCGCTGACAAATTGAACGAAACGAACGGGAAAAAGATTAAGTCCCGTTGTGCTTCACGAATTTTTCTTTCTCTCTCTCTCTCTCTCTTTTTTTCGATAACCCCATGAAAAGATAGAAAGAAACGGGGATTGAATAAGCAATCCATTGGTTGTTCATCGATCGATCGAAAATTTCAAAAACATAATAAAGTTTTTTATACAACGTAAGTATTTATTTTTTATTTTAATGCGAAGTATAATAATCTATAAAATTTGCACGAAATATATAAATCTACTTATTAATTATTTATATATTATTATTAATAATATATATTCAATATAAAAGATAAATCATTAATATTTATATGAATAAAGTATATATATTCATATTTTATTATAAACATTGACCATTTATAAAATAAGAATTAGCCTTCCTTTCCACATTCAAGCAACTCCTCTATCCATCCACCCTACCTTTACCTCTTTATTTGATTTCTATTTATTATTTCTATTAGGTTGTCAAGTATGAAATAGAGCAAAAAATGCACATAATTAAATTGAAATTTGCTCCACTGTCAAGCATGAAATAAAGCAAATTTCAATTTAATTATGTGCATTTTTTTCTCCATTTCATACTTGACAACTTAATATTTTCTATTTTGGGTAAAAAACCACCTTATGGATAGGTCCCCCTTTATGGACACACAAATTGTTTTTTTTTTTAATACACTCTGTTAATAATCACTACTGTTAATATTTTATAACAATTTTTGTAATAATCTGATATCATTCCTGATTTTTTTATACATTGCAGGAGACCCAAAGAATAATATGTATATTTCATTTTTCAAAAATATTAAATAATACTGTCAAGAGAATTTTTCAAAGTTTAATTCTCTAATTTTTTAATGTTCATCATATATATATATAAAGAGTTTATTATTAGTATTATTAGATCGAATAAACAAATGTATTTCTCTGAAAACAAAGATTTATTCGTTAACTATTAAGAAATTTTCTGTACGTTTAAACGTTGACCTTTTTTATATACAAATCTTACCTGAAAACGAAGAAACGATATTAAAAGCCTATTCTTTTTAAACTATCTTTTTAAATAATTAACAGATGGTAATAATGTAATTACCAGATAAAGTAATATAATAAAAATAAAAAAAATAAAATAAAGTAATAAAGTAATATAATACACTATAACACCAAATGACTAATAATTTGATTATCGCTAGCTTAACCGTTCGTTGAAAAAGTTAGATTAAAAGTGTTCTTCTTGCTTTTGATGTTTTCCTTAAATAGTGTTCGAGACATGTGGCCTCCAACCGTCTAGCAAAGAAATTATATTCACTTTACATATATATTAATATTGTATTATAAACATTAACTATTTATAAAATAAAAATTAAACATGTTTAAAAGAATATTTTAAAACCCAGTGGATTATCCAAAGTATTTATACATAAATTTACTTATTAATTATTTAAATACGAAGAAATAAAATAAAAATTTAGCATTGGAAATAACAGCTGTTCAAAAGTAGGTCACTGGTAAGAAAAGTAAGTCAGCGATACAGAAGTAGGTCAGTTGTACAAAAATAAAGTAATAATCCCATACGTATTGAATGTATTCAGAGAAAGATAGGCGAAGGTGTACGTCCGATTTAAACGACCTCAACGTCGGTACTGTTAATATCTCTCGGTGAATTCTAGGAAATTCGTTAAATATGAAATACACAAAGAAAAACATTCCTTAACTACAGGCTTAGTCGAGCGTTCAATGTTTTGTTTACGTTCGGTACTCTCCGTCACTCCTCGGCCGGTGTCGACAACCGAACGTTGTCATTTCTATTCTATTATGAATTTCGTCGTTAGATTTGATATTGACCTTCGTGTATGTTCGGTACCTGTCGATTATCTTCGTATCTATTTTTCGAAATAATCGTTAGTCTCCTTCGAGCGTCGGAAGAAGTTACAACGATATTTGATAAAGTACGTGATTTATTTCATGTCACGTTTACGCGTGTGCGTGTATTCGTCCAATGCAAGTGATATGCATATGTGAGCGTGTGTGTGTAGTGGTGAAGAGTGACATACACAAATATGGATACGGTGCAGTTATGGATACCTGCAGTTATGGATTTGGGTACGCAGCATTGGATACAAGGACAAAGTACATTTAATTGTAAGTTTAAACTGACTATAATTTTTAATCTTTTTTTTACATTTGACCAAGCGTAATAGGTTCAGTGTTTGACAGATTGTATCAATAATTTTCGATCAAACAAATTTAATAGATAATCGTAACGTTATACGATTTTTTTAACAGGACACTGTACGTACGCGTTTATAATTCACGCGAATAACTTTAGATGCATTCGTTGAACTTAATAAGGGTTTTCAAATATGATTTTTGTGTCAGATTTATTTTATAATGATGCTTAATCGATATACATCTCAGCAAGTAACCGTTTTCTTTAATTATTTATTTTTTAAACACTCGAGTATTGTTTTGTTTTCATACAAACGCGTCTCAAGTTGTTGCCGAACCGAAGAAACACACTCACACATTAAAACATTTATAGTTGTTTCATATCAGACACATGTATTCACTCACAGTTTTTAGCAACTTTTCTTTTCTTTATTTTATCAATAATTATTGCAAGTTTGGATATGGATACGCAAGATTGGATACAAGGACAAAGTATATTTAATTGTAAGTTACGCTGACCATAATTTTGAACCTTTTTAACATTTTTTCACTTCACAGATTGGAACGTTTCGTGTATCGACACGAAGTGAATGTTGTCGATACAAGAAGATCATTGGTATTTTGCCAAGTCCTTTTCAATATGGCGACTTGCATTAGCTTTTTTTTCCTTCCCTTTTGCGTCGATCACGTTCGGAATAGTAATGCATTGAAAAGAAAAGAAAAAAGTATATATATATGTACACCCATTTTACAAGGAGTCAAAGTAGTATGCTTTTACAACTAAACTCGATATTCGTAATCTATCGAACGATTTCTCGGATTAACGTAAATGTATTTACAGTAGATTTCATTGTAGAACAAGAAATCTAATAAGAGTAAAAAATAGAGAATAAGAAGGAGTAGGATTGATTTTTATTCAAGAATATTCCGATTCGAATTAGGAGGGTCGATCGAGTTAAACGTTTCTTATTGGAAAGTGGAGACAAAAAAATCGAAAAAATTTTTAATGGGAATTTCATTCTTCTTAGCGAATAATTCTGTCGAATTTGTTACAAACTTTTTTTAACTTAATTCTTCTTTCCTTATTCTCTTTTTTTTTTAAGTGAAATTTCTCTTTTGTTTTTAATCATTATCATTGATGATATAAAAATAAATGTAACGATAATTACGTGTACATAAGTTATATTTAGGAATATAAAATGAATTTATGTTCTCTTCCTTCATTTTTTTTTTCGATATTGATACTTCAGAAGTATACATCTTATGATAATTCTTGATCTTCTTTTCTAAAAGAAATTTATCCCATCGTGATCTTACATGCTCTTCATTTCCATAACAATAAAGACCAAAATCTTCCACTCATTCTCTTATAAAGAAAGAAACCTTTCTACTATCTCATCCTTCTTAAGATATCTGATAGAAAAATAAAATCTAAGAATAACAAATTTTATTATAAAAATACGATAAAACGTAGAATAAACAAATTGAAAAATAATTTCTATATAAATTTTTATCATCAATAATTTCCGCATTAAAATAAGAAAAAAATCATTGAATCACTACAAAACTCTTAGATTTCATACCATTTAGTTAAATCTAACAATAAGTAAGTCTCCTTTATTTATACAAAAATACATTGTTACGTTTCAACTGACGAATGAATAAAAGTAGTAAAGCTAAGCCTGTTGTGACCATTCTGCATTCACCAAGTTTAATCAGGACCAAGCAGGTTCGTTTATCAGAATATTTATCGACAATAAAAATGACAAATTAGGTGAATTTAACGCGTACTAAAAGGAAAGTAGGAAAACAGGATAGCGATTGGAAAGCAATTGCGCTAAAATTTCTGGTTATAATTTCATTTATATAAACTTTATAAGTACTTGCAATAAAGACGATAGTGACAATTAATCCGTAAATGGTTTTGATAACAATCAATTAAGAACACTCACAAAACAAAGAGACAAAAAGTAAACCTTACCTCCCAGAAAGAGTATGACAAAGCTAACACCAGCACGAACAACAAGAAAAGAGTAACAGCTTCCAACCCGAGTGCATATTAGTTCCTCGCTTAAATAGGTTTTTATCTCATCTTAGGAGGGGATGACATAGGTCCCATTCTATGACATCAGCTAACCCAAGCTTCCCCCGGTCTGTATTTTCGGCCTAGCGTTACGCCTACATTTCTAATACATCTATGGAATTCGTTCCCAGTGTTTACATTTCCAATCAATCGCAAGGTAAATGCTAACGCTGCAAGGGTGCAGGCACGTCTGTTAGGCACGCGTCAAAATTTTCTGGTCTAGATGTAGTTGTAATCTGAGGTGCATTGGTGCCTATGTTCCCGAAAATTCTAGCTTCTTGCAAGGGTTCCTTTGTAAGAACGAAGAACACTGGTGGATACCGGACACTTAACGTCTTGCCTCTTATTTTAAACATACGTGCTTTTACTTTTAGTTTCAACGCTATTCATTCTTTTAGGTTCATAACTTGGACTCTGATTCTATTTCTTATTTATGCTAATGGATATGGTCATAAGAGAGGGCATGTGTCGCCAAGCCGATGATTTCTAAGAAGTGTTTTTGAAGGTTGATAATTTATGTTTTCACTTTCACTTGTGAGTGATATGCTTGCAGAGAGTTTATCTTGATTATTAAAAAGAAATCTTTTATTCTCTTTTATATATTTATTCATCAATTTAGTTTAATATTCTTTTAGTCAAGTTATTAATGTTGTTTAATAAATCTTTTATTTAAATTATTAGGGATTGCTGGTATTAATTTTAATGTTAAGTACTAGAATTTGGTTGATCTGTCTTTTAAAATACTTAATATTGTTTAATTAGTCTTTTACATAGATTATTAAGTATTGTTTAATTGAACTTTTATATAAACTACTGGAAATAGTATTACTCGTCGTTTAGTTGTATTACTGCAATAAAATAATATGGTAAATCGTGGCGTGACGTCACAATATGCTAATTTTTATGTTAATAATTATGAAATATTAATAAGTGAATGTTTTACAATATGTATATCTCTGTTTTAACTGACGAATGAATTAAAGTAGTAAATCTAAACCTGTTATGACCACTCTGCATTCACCGATTCTAGCTGTGACCAGACAGGTCTTTTTTTTAATTATTTCTTTAACCAATCTTTTATTTAAACTATCAGAGATTCTTGTTCATAATTTTTATTTTAACTATTTGAATTTGATTGATCTGTCTTTTGCATAAATTACTTAATATTGTTTTATTAGTCTTTTAAATAAACTACTGGAAATAGTATCACTCGGTGTTTAATTGTATTACTGCGAAAAAATAATCTAGAAAATCGTGGTAAGACGTCACACAATTAACGTAGGAATAACCTAAAATAATAAAATACGGTGTGAAATATACTCGATTAAAATTTCATTTTAAATAAAAAAAAAGGTATCAAAGATTTGAAAAATCCGTTTCGATACGTGTATCTCACATATTTGGTCAGATCGAAGGAAGTTTATTTACCTTACACAAACACATACATACATCCATACATTCTCTTCGTTTCCATAACAATAGAGACCTAAATCTTCCACTCATGCTCTTATAAAGAAAGAAGACTTTCTATTATCTCATCCGTCATTCAAAATACCTGAAAGAAAAATAAAACCTAACAATAAAAAACCTTATCTTAAAAATACGATCAAACGTAGAATAAACAAATATAAAAAATAATTCTTATATATATTTTATTCATCAATATAAATTCCGTATTAAAATAAAAAAAAAATCATTGAATTACTAGAAAACTCATAGATTTCATACCAATTAGTTAAATCTTACAATAAGTAAGTTCCCAATAGTCTACACAAAAATACACACAAATAAATCAAGAATCTAAACTATCGTACGAGAAACCGATTAAAGTAGAAATAACTCAGAATAACAAACTACGGTATGAAATACACTCGATAAAATTTCATTTAAAATAAAAAAAAAAATAAGAAAATAAAAAGAAGGTATCAAAGAATTGAAACACCCGTTTCGATACGTGTATTTCACACGTTCGGTCAGATCGAAGGAAGTTTACCCTACACAAACACATATATACATACATACATACATACATACATACAAATACACACTAGTAAGAGAAGAAAAAGAAGACAATTCTCTCTCACTCTTTGACGTGGGCGGAGCCATCGATGAGGTTCTTTCCTTGCACCTTGCCGGCAAGTATCTACCGTGTGGTAGCATGACTTGTCTTGAAGAATAAGAAAAAGAAGAATAATAATGGGGTGAAAGAGAGAAAGAGAAAGATAGGGGTTGAATAAGTGTAAGAAAGAAAGTAAAGGTGGAAAGGTGTAGTTGGAGGGAGAAACAGTGTGAGGAAGAGAAGGAGAAAGAGGAGGATGAGGAGAAGGAGGTGGAGGAAAAGACCAAAGGGGTAAGGGTGGGGGTGGGTGGTGGGGGGTGTGATCCGCGCGCGCGCTCTCGTTCGGTCCAGATTCCTCGTAGCAAGTCTACTCGTTTCTCTGTTCGTAGAACGTTTGTGTTAGTATTAGTAGTTGTAGCAATACTAGAGGTAATAGTAGTAGTAGTAGTAGGATGGCTTGATAAACGGGGGTGGTGTCTATGTTCGAAAGGGGTGGCTGGGAGCGAAAGTGGCGCCTCCAGTCGAGCAAAATTTTCCCAAAAGGTTTGCTGCCGAGGACAAGCGGTAGCCTCCTTCAGTCGTAGGTGCAGTGCGTGCGAGTGTGCAGCGCCGAAAGAGAGAGAGACAGAGAGAGTTAGAGAAGGTGGGAGAAAGGGTGAGGGTGAAAGAGAGGGAAAGGGTGAGGGAGAGGGAGATAGAAAACTACCTCTGAGAACCGGCGTGGCTTGGAGTGCGCGAGGTTAGAACCCGTCGGCACGAACAGTGCGTCCAGCGCAATTGGATGCTAACATCTTCCTTCTTTCTCTCATATCGTGTGGATACACACAAACATATGTATATATACATGTTTAGATAATACGTAAACATATTGGGTTGGTGGAAAATTATTGTCGCATTTTCCCTATTGAATTGTGACCAAAATTTAGACATTTTTTTTGTCAGTCAACTAATCGTTTCATCAAATCAAACGTTATCATTTATTTGTATGTTTATCGTGTCTAATAATTGTTCATTGGATCTTTGAGATTTTTTATTTGGGTAAATAATTAGTTTATTAAAAATCATTGATAAGAAGGGTTGATAAAAATGATTGGAAATTTTGTTCTGACCTTTCCCCATCTCTCTCAGACTTTTTTCTGTCTGCCTCTAAGTGTTTCATTATTAAACGGGAATAAATTGTCGGAAAGGGACGAAGATCTTGGTTTTAAGGGATGACTAACGCAACCGAGTATCTGAAATAACGTATTGTTGACCTAGTTTTATTGTTGGAGGGCACAAAGCAATTAGAGACGTTCGCGTCCCGTCGTCGGAGGGAAAGTTTTAGAAAAATACTGGAGAATAAAATAGGGTCCGTTTTGTGCGCGACAACGATCAATCTTTCTCACTCGCACATAGCAAAAAGGTATTACACTTGTCTCTTTTTTTTTTATATCATTTTTCTATTTGTCTTTCTCTCTCTTTAATTTACTCATTCATTCATTCATTCACTCATACGGTATCGTAAATTTCAAGTTTCACATTCGTGTATCGGTGCGTGAGAGTCAACGTCGAGTTGAATTTACGACGAACCATAGTCTGTGAACGTTGTTACCAGAATTTGGAGAACGGGAGAGAGAGAGAGAGATAGAAGGCATCTAATCGGGTAATCCAAATCCCTCAGGGATTCAGACCGAGAGACTAAAACTATGTTGGACTAGGATCAAACTCAATCTCAACGATCTACGATGATCCAATGGGACAATTTCCTTACAGATTTATTCTAACATAAGAGAACTATTAGTTTCTTAGAATTATTTCTAAACATAATTATGCATATTTCATTAATCCTCTGTGTTAAAACTCGATGATAAAAATACTTGTGGTAAAATATTTAAAAATATATTTATTTAAAAAAATTATTTTTAATAAAAATACACAAACACACAACATTAAAACACACGTGTAAATAATATTTCTAAGTAAATAATTGTATACATTTAACTTGATATGGGAAAATTCGATGGATAAATCAGATAATATGATTGACAAGGATATTTCCGAATGATTTAAAACCACACTTACACATTCATACACACACATACTCTTGCTTGTATACATACATACACACATACATATGGTTTATCTAATAAGTATATGTGTTATTACTTCCACTGTCTATCTCTCTGATTTCTCTCGGTTGGAAATTCGATGATAGATCAAACAAAGTGATTGACGCTAGGATCGAGTAGAAAAAGTGTCCCAACTGTATCGGGAATAAAAATGTATGAATAGGGTACTGTCTATATATGAGTGGTATACTATGAAGTATCTACAGTGATCATATCTATCGTGTGTGTGTGTGTGGGAAAGAAAAAAAAAAGCAAGGGGTGTGAATTGTGCCTGCAAAATGCTCCTCTCTCGTAGTAGTCGTCGTCGTAGTCGTAGTCGTAGTCGTAGTCGTAGTCGTTCGTGGTTTTTCTTTCGTTCCAGCAACGTTTCGAATATCGATCATCAACGTTTGGTATCAAGTGGTTCGAATAACAATACGTTCGCTAGCACGATCGAGTACTGGTTTAATTACACGCTCTGTGGGATTCTCTACGTTCGAATCATCCGCGAAACTTTGATCATCTCTTTTCTATTTCTCTTTTTATTTCTTTTTTTTTTCTTATTCTATTTTAATTATCTCTCTGTTCTTACTTCTTTATTAATTTCTTTAATATTAATATATTTTTTGTTATTATTAATATTATGGAGATTAAATTACATTACATTATGTAATAAATATTATATTTAATATAATTAATATTATTATTTTTTTAATAATATTATTAATTTATAAATAATATTATTAATTTATAAATATTATTATTATTCTTTAAATAATATTTATTTATTTTTTTTTAAGTAAATTTATTTATTTTTATTATGTAAATTTATTTATTTTTATTATGTAAATTTATTTATTTTTATTATGTAAATTTATTTATTTTTTTTTATGTAAATTTATTTATTTATTTATTTATTTATTTATTAATTTTTATTGTATAAATTTATAATAATTATAATATTATAAGTGCGTCAGTCTTATCATTGATTTTATCACTGCAGAAATGACAAACGTGCAAACTTATTTAAATTCTATATGAATTGTTATTATTTTTTTGTATTAAACTTTATTTTATTTTGTCCTGTTTATTTTTATAAATTATTATTTCAAATTATTCGAATATATTCCCTTTTCTATATCGAAATAAAAATTATTCCGATCATCGAATTTTATTTTATCATCGATAAAAAAAATATTCTTTTTTTTCTTTTGATAAATAAATCGTATTATTGTACTTTGTATATTCACAAAAATGATCAACTAAATCTCTAACGAAAATTCATATAAACAACACACGATCGTACCGATCCGTCGATGTGTAAACACTGAACTTCCGATACTATTCCGGTATTCTCTCATAGTCCTCTATACTTCCTGTTTCAACGGTTCACCTAACGCAAATCTACATTGGTTGGGTTCTATCATTAAATCTTTCACGCTTTAAATCTCATTCAAAAGTCAAAGCTTTTGATATATTCGAACGAGATAAACGCGGTAACAAATTTCTATGATATTTCTAACCTAAAAAAAATCACTATTAAAACTACTATTAAAATAACGATTATATTTTTATCAATCGTTTAATAATATTATCCCCGCAAATTGGTAGATTAAATTAAACAAACTCTTAAAAGGTTAATTATTCATTCAGTTTAGAACAGTTCTTCCTATTATCCTCACATATTAATACATAGTAGTTTATAATTGGATGAAGTTTATACAAAATATTTAGTTAGGATACCAGTTAAATACTCTTTAACATAAAACCCTGTCTTTAGTTTAATTCAAAACTCGTTTAATTTGTCGTTGGAAAAGTTTCATCGTCTTCTAAATGAATGAAAAAAAGGACAAGTTAGTTGTTGGAAGAAAGATTTCCTTTATCTGAAATCTATCCTACGATTTAATTTTATTAAAGAAGAAAGAGAGAGAAGAAAAGGAAGGGTAGGTAAAAAGAGGAAGGAAGATGGGAAGAGAATGAAAGAGGGTCTGGAACGTACTTGAAAGTTTATTCCATCGTGATATAAATGAAAACATGAAACCTACGTTCCGGTGTGTAACATCTTGCCAAGTTTACACGTATATCGTGTAACGCATCTTAAATACTGTCCCACAAAACGCGGCTTACATGGCTCAACCATTTGCATAAAATCATATCCGTAGTTTGCTGTTTGAGAGAGAAAAAGAGAGAGAGAGAAAGAGAGAAAGCACGTTGACACAAGCCAAAAAAGATTATTCGCTTTAGCTTCTTGTTTCGTAACATTCAGAGCTTATAAATTAATTTGATACAACTTATTATTAAATCTTCTTAAACACATTCGCATTATTTGGATTAAATACGCTTTAAAATCCATGTTTGTGTGTTTTGTTTGAATTAAGAAACATTTAAGATTGTTTATGGTTTAGGATAAATAAATTGGAATTAAAAAACTAAACGTGTTTCGTTCGCAGATTCGGTTGATCGATCATCGTCGAGTCGAGTCGAGGGTTAAGAAGGGTTAAGAAGGGTTAAGAAGGGTTAAACGGGGTTCAGAGAGTGTAAAAAGGTTTTTTGGTCATAGTGGAGCAACCGGGGATTCACGATGCCCCCCATAATAGGGGAAACACTACGCGTGTGGTTCCTTTCGGCGTTGGTGGTCCACGGTGCGGTCGCCGGAAATCCGGACGCGAAACGCCTCTACGACGACTTGCTGTCGAATTACAACAAACTTGTAAGACCTGTTGTCAACACGTCAGACGTGCTACGTGTGTGCATCAAACTTAAACTATCCCAGCTCATCGATGTGGTAAGTCAACTAATATTTTATTTCTTAAAAAAATATATTTTTTTTTCTTTTTCATTATTTTCATCTCGTAGTAATGGGGGAAAGGAAAATATACGTTGAGTAAACATTTTACCAAATGGAATATCAAGTTTATTAGATAATAAAAATGACCTTCTTTCGAGTACGGTGATATAATATCATTTTAGTGGATATTAAATTACGTCAGTTCGATGTAACTTGAAAGATGGTAAAAATAAAGATAGTAGTAGTAGAAAAATTAAATTAAAAATTTCTTAGATGATAATAAAAAAAGGATTTTGTTTTTTTCTTTAGTCACCAATACGCGTGTAATACTTCGATAAATGCGATTTTCTTGGACCACTTTGAGGGTTTGCTTCGATAAAAAATGACCACAGTTTCTACGAGGAAAATGTGAAAGAAGAGAAAGAGAAAGGAAAGAAAAAAAAATAAAGAGGAAGTGAGAAATGGGATGGTAGATGGATGTTACCAAGTGTCTCCGTCATATTTCATAGCCAGCAAATGCGCTGTAATGTTGGTTCCCTTGTAAAACGGTGAGGAAGGGGAGGAAGGGGGTGGAAAGGATCCAGAGTGAGAAGTAATAATGTTGGAATTTTAGCAACGAGCTGAGTCCTTTGCTAACAGATACTCAACTCCTTGAGAATCCTGGTATAAGCTGAAAACTGTATCTTAAATATCTTGAAAAAAGTCTAATCGGTTTCTTTAAACTTTTAGAAAAATACTTTTACCATCAGGTGAAATGATTATCTTTCTCTCTCTCTCTCTCTCTTTCTCTTTCTCTCAAATTTTTTTTTCTCTCAATGGAACAAAAAAGTACGAGATTACTCTGGGACAGAATTATAATCCCAAGAGTTTGGTAGAACCGTCGAATCCGTTTTGGATTTTATTCGGTAGAAGTGAGATAACTCGTTGGAAGAGATTGAAACGAATTAAGGGATAAATTATTCCCAACTTCGTTTCGTTGAAGCTGAAAATGTTGAGTTTGATGATGATGATGATGATGATGATGGTAGTAGTAGTAGTGGGTAGTGGTAGTAGTAGAGGTAGAGGTTTTCACGAACGTCATGGTATTATGATAATCTCTGATACCGTCCCTACGATAACGTCCATAAATTTCCTACTTCGTTGAAGTTCGCGTATACGAGAGGCCCGATTTCTATCTTTTCGACAAATGGTCCGATTAATCGTGGTAAACATCGCGGTAAATCGCTACCAACCGATTTTCAAACGATTTACGAGATTCCTTTTATTTTTCTAGACCTTACAAAAAAAGGGTATATTTAGAAGAAGAAAGAGAAAGAGCATTTACTTAACACATTACTCATATTTGGATGATTGGTGTGCTCCTTAGGGGCCTGTCATCCAAATATGGATGACACTTTTGTTTTTAAAATTAATTGGATTTTTTAAAATAATTTAATGGAATGAGTTCTGAAATATGAATACAGGATATACAACATGGAAATATTCAAAATATACACTTTATAGTATACTTTTTATTAATTTATATTTAGAATAACGTATTACATTGTACTATGTCACATGGTGTTCGTTAAAACACTGAAATGGGATCCCAAGCTGTCCTGTAGCCGAAAAGCTTATCACAGTCCTCATATCGAAACAAAACACTTTATTCTTAACAATAAATCGAAGATAATAAAACTTGAATTACATCATTGATGTTCTTTCTTATCGGATTGTTTACATTTCCTCTAAATTTTAGAAAAAAATATTATAATTTATACGTGTTATGTATTCGCTCGATATCGAATAGGTTATACAATTATTTCAATGCACAAGGAGATTAGTGTTTCGTCGGGTCAGTAATTCAAGAATGAAGTCTGATAACTGTTACTGAATTATTATTCTTTCATGTATTATAATTTAATAATTCTTTGTATTTTATATCACGCGAGTAATAGTCTCATCAATAGTTTTATATCACACGAGCAATAGTCTCATCAATGATTTACTCCTTATACCGTTTTACTGATCTTTTATATGAACACACTGAAAATAGTATCGTTCGTAATCTAGTTTTACTACTACGAACAAAATAATATGGAAAATTGTGGTGAGACGTCGCACACGTATATTGATTGTGTATTTTTCTTTTTATAATAATAAAAAAGATATATTTTATACTTCGTAATCATCTAAAGATTTGTTAAAATTAGAAAACCGTCATTTTTGTGCTTTGTAAGAAAACTCAACCAAAACACGTTTGGTGACGAATGTGTTAAATGATCTTAAAATTATTGAGATTTGTTATAAAATATTTGATAATTTTAGAGAGCATTTTTTTTTTTGGAAGACATCGATCGACCGAAAGAGATGAAATGAAATATTCTTGGAGATCATTGAACTTCGTTGAAAGTATTTTCGTAACAAATATGAGATTTCAGAGAGATTCGATGATATCTTTTTCTCTTCCTCGCTTTCTCTCTCATTCGTAGTTAAAATAATAAGTGGTCTAAACGATTTCAATAAAACCTGGGTAAAGCGACGGTAGTACTGGAATTATTTCGAACATTTATTAGACTGATTTATGAAATGACTAAAAGCATACAAGGCCACTACTGGTTTAGAGAATAACATAACCTAAATAACTGAGTGTTATTTCATTAAAACGCGTTAACTGGAATTAAACCTTAACCAGAATTAAATGTTAACGAATAGCCCACATTCTTCTTGGTTTTAAATATTTTTCTCCATATAAATGGGTATGCACTTACCATATATGCATGATTTAATTAACAAACAACAATATTATTTAACATTCCCGAAAGTACAAATAACTATTTCGTAATAGTTTTTTTTTAAAACAATTTAGACTCTTTTTATCGGTTTTTATAAAAGTTTTCAATGCAATGAAATATTTTTAGTAATGTGTTTATTTTAAATATGAATATCAGGATTGAATTTTGTATCATATTTCCAAGGTTCTGCGGTCGAATGATCACCAGCTATGAAACCTACCGAACGTTCGTTAAAATGGTTCGCATACTTGCTGCCTACTCGCCGTTGAGGTATTATTTTCATTAACACGGTACCGAAGCCCTTGCTTGTGCTTTTGCCCTCGTCTCGTCGCGTTGGCTTTAACGTTCTTGTAAATTACATGCAACTAAGTTACAAGCGACTAAGTTACGTTTAGTATTCCAAGCTTTTCAGTTTCCACCCGTATCGAAATGTTGAAATTTCATCTGGAACGATATTTTCCTTTTCCACTTACTCCGTTTACTTTTCCAAGTACACTTCTCCACCTTTACCACCCTCCTTCTATTTCTTATTGGTGGTAGTGGCGGTTCGATTACTTCCCTTTCCGATTTCCAATAGAATTCGATTATTTATTCCTGGAAGAGGAAGCACGTCGCAGGATACGGCACCGTAAACTTTGCTTGGATAAATGTATCGGTCGGTAGTTATTTGTGAAAGATCGAATAAATATACGAGGTGTGATCAAAAAGTAAGGTGACTTGTTTGAATTTCGCGGGTTACTTACATTTAATTTTCGTTTTCTTTTTTTTCTTATATTGGTAGACTTGTCTCGAATATATGTTCACAGTTTCAGTTGTATAGCATTTTTTGTTCGTTTGTGAGAGGCATAAAGGTTAGAAGTGTTTTGCGTGTTCGGCGATTTTCTGTTATCGAAAAAAATGGCTTTGGTTTCGACGTCATAATCAAATACCCATGATTCGTCACCAGTTATGACCCTTTTGAGAAAATCAGGATTATCATTGACGTCATTCAACAGCTCCTAAGCGATGCTCGTGCGAAGATTCTTCCGGTCAAAATTAAACAGTTTCGGAACAAACTGCGCTGAGACACGTCTCATTCCCAAAACATCCGTCGAAATTGCTTGCCACGAACCAAACGAGATGCCGATATCATCGGCAACTTCTCTAATGGTGATTCGACGATTCCCCAACACTATTTTCTTCATTTCTTCAACGTTTACGTCAGTTTTTGACGCACTGGGTGCGTTCAGGGCGAGGTTTGTCATTAACATCTTCTCGGTCTTCTTAGAAAAGCTTGTACAACTTATAAACATTTTTTTTTACTCAGAGTACACTCACCGTATACCACTGTCAACTTTTTAAATATTTCCGAGCACTTAATTCAATTTTTTAGACAAAATTTCATGCATATTCTTTGATCCATTTTTTTTTGACAACAGAAAATCACCAAACACGTAAAACACTTCTAATCTTTATGCTTTTCACAAACAAACTAAAAATTCTATAAGGCTGAAATTGTGAACTTATGTTCGGGATGAGTGTACCAACATAAGAAAAAAAAGAAAACAAAAATCGATTCTAGGTATCCCACGAAATTCAAACATGTCATCTTACTTTTTGATCACACCTCGTATTATGTCATTTTGCATCTCTCACCCTCGCACCTTTCAACCCTTACCCCTACCCCTTACACCCTTCCTCAATTCCTCTCTTTCACATTAAATTTTGTTCTCATAAATTTGGTACCTTTGATCTTTTCACCTTTCCATTTTCAATTGATTCCTTGAAACGCGATTTATCGTAAAGGATTTCTACGAAGAAATATGAGAGAAAAGGTTAGACGTATCCTTGAAATTTCCTTATACTCACATCAGTATCATCTTACCACACAAATTCCAAACGATGCTCGAGTTTCGTTCAGCAGTGTTTAGTTTCCACGTTACTCCTAGTCGATTTCTTCTTCCTACTTTCCCTTTTTTTCTCTCGCTTCTATATTTTTGCTTTCTTAGAAAACCATGGCCTTATTGTTCAGGAAATTTTCTTTCCGAGGCATCTTCTTGCTATACTTACGTAAAGAAAAATAATGTGAACGATTATAGTCAAGAATGAAACGATCGAATAGAAAAAAATCAAAATTAAAAGTGAAATCAATATTTTTTTATTTTTTATTTACAATTAACAATTTCATCATAGAAAAGCTCATAGATTTTGTATTCTGTCATTTGTTTTCCTTTCTTTTTTACAAACCTTAATGAAAGCTATGACAACGTACGTATTAACCTACCCACCATTACCCCCTCCCCGCGACAACGTCCTGTGCTCGACAAAAAAAAATCACAAAAGAAGAAGAAAAGAAACTGTCGTTTGATCTCAAGCTCTTTTACACTAGGAGGAATTTATATACATGTATGTGTATGTGTGTTTATGTGTGTGGTTGTATACTTACTTGTGTCTAACTTTCACGTACTTTTACTTACTACGACGAACAAACATGACCGACAGACGTCGAATGCAACGATAGAAAAGAATGAAGGAAGAATGAGACCTCTTTCTGCTCCATTTTCTATTGTAAAAGTTCTTCAAAGTATATATACATATAGTATGTGTGCATTCTTTAAATAATCTTTCCGCCAAATAGTCTAACTAAATGATAAACATTTTATTCCAACTAAAATATACTTTGAAAAAATAAAAATTCAGATAAATTTACTGATCAAACTTAACGGTGTTGTTGAAATTGAAAAGAAAAGGGTTCAACTGTAATATTGTGACGTTCAGTTACAATTTTCCATATTTTTTTTTCCTAGTAGTAAGACTAAGTCATGAGTGATACTATTTTCAGTAGGTAAGGTAAAGTTTAAAGCGTATTATTTAAGTGATTAATGTAAAAGATGATAAATTCGATTTCAGTAGTTCACATAAAAATTTGAAAAGAATATTGGACAAAATTCGATGAATAAATGAAATGGGATATTAGATTTATTTTAATGATGATAATCTTTTAAATATGAACCTGGAAAAGAAGTATGAATGTTTAATACAGTGTGACGTCTTACCACGATTTTCCATATTATTTTTTCACAATAGTGCAACTAAACCACGAGTGATACTATTTTCAATAGTTAACATTGAAGTGAAGCACACTATTTAAGTGATCAATGTAAAAGATGATAAATTTGATTTCAGTAATTCACATAAACGCTAACAGACACAATTTCCAGTAGTCTGGGTAAAAGACATGAAGCAACACTAATAATTTGAGTGAAGGAATATTGGACAAAATTAGATAAATAAATAAAATGGGATATTAGATTTATTTTAATGACGTTAAACTTTTAAATATGAGCCTAGGCAGATTGAAGAAGTATCCTCCAACGTTCTGAATATAAAAGAACGAATATGAATCTGTGTTGTTCGTGCTGGTGCTAGTTTTTTGGGAAAGTTAGAGTTTTGTTTATAACTTGAAATTAAAAACCTTGGGGTTAATAACATACCTGATAGAAACCAAAACGTTTGGGAATCTAATCCGTGGTTAACTCTTGCTTTTGTGTCCTTTTATTTTTATTGAAACAGTTTTATCGTCTGGAAAGAAATAAACGTCAAAGAGATATCATCTATCTATTCATATATATAATATATATAAATCTATCTGTATTTTATTGTATATATATATAAAGAGTGAGTGAGTGAGTGAGAGAGAAAACGAGAGAAAGAGAGAAAGAGAGAGAGTGAGTAAAAGAAATAGGAAAAAGTGGATTGCCCGGGGAAATATAAACAAAGGCCTCTTTCAGTACACGTCAGACGTATGAGCAATGGTTATGGAGAAAGTTTGCCGACGTGGTACGTTGCTTTAACAAGGATAAGAGAAATAGAGGAGAGGGATGAGGTGCTTGAAAAGAGGTGTCCAGTCTCGATGTACACTGACATTGTCGCAACCCAACACGTGCATTCGCGTAATACCAAACGATTTGTCAAGGAAAACTACGCGATACGTTTTCTTTTCCTCTTTTTTTTATTCTCTATTCCCCATAGATGATGGTAACGACGTATTCCAGGTGAGAAAGGTTTTCTATGGTTGATAGTAGTTTCTTCTTTACTGTCTCTCTTTCTTTTTTTAACTATCCTTGTTAGTTAGTCCATTTTATTCTCGGTATGATGGTTTACAAAATTAAAATTAAAGTAACTTGTTTACTGTAGTCGTATAAATAATGTTACTGAAATTGCTGGTCGTTTATTTCATATCGATATTTGTTTTAATTATTGCGCAAATGTTTGGTCAAATAATAAATGGTCTGTGGTAATGTAAAATGAATATTTTGTTTGACTACCATGGTGTAATTATATTTATTAATTAAATTATAATAATTTAATTTTCTAATGAATATAAAATTTAAAGTGTTTTCGATATTAATCGGGACACGATATTATTTTATTTTATTATCAATATACTATTTATTTTTAGTATCGATTAAATTATATATACATGTATATATATTTATTATTTATATAATGTGACATCCTACAACGATTTTCCATATTATTTTCTCGCAGTAGTGAAACTGGATCACGAGCGATACTATTTTCAGTGGTTCATATAAAAGATCAGTTAAACGATATAAGAAGTAAACCATCGATAAGACTATTACTTCTGTGAAATAAAACTATCGATGAGACTATTACTCGCGTAATATAAAATTGAAAGAATTATTAAATTATAATATATGAAAGAATAATATTAGGCTGTCAAGTATGAAATAGAGCAAACAATGCACATAAATTGAATTCGATTTTTTTCTAATAAAAACTTTTTATTTTTAATCAAAGTATGCACTCAGATTATCGATACACTTTTGCCATTTTAAAGGTAACTCATTTATTCCTTTGCTCTAGAAGCCTGAATCACGGGAGTCGATGAACTCTTAAAACGCCATTTTGACAGCCTGTGCGGAATTGAATTTTTTTCCAGATAAAAAGTTGTTTAAATTTTGAAAGAAATGATAGTCAGTGAGGGTAAGGTCTGACGAGTACGGTGGGTGACGGAGAGTTTCCAACTTCAACTCCTGTAGCTTTGACACGGTCATTCGTGCGGCATGTGGTCGAGCGTTGTCGTGCAGGAGGATTAGAGTAATCCGATTAACTAATTTTGGTTGTTTAATCGCAAGATTTCT
Source organism: Mischocyttarus mexicanus (assembly GCA_023678845.1). Taxonomy (NCBI): domain Eukaryota; kingdom Metazoa; phylum Arthropoda; class Insecta; order Hymenoptera; family Vespidae; genus Mischocyttarus; species Mischocyttarus mexicanus. The sequence continues at coordinate 64,669 of JACGTP010000120.1, read as the reverse complement.
CATCATTTCGTCTAATTGATAACAGTAGACATCCGTCGTGATCGATTGGCCAGGTCCCATAAAGCTGTGGTGGATGACACCTGAGGCAGACCAACAAACAGTGACCATCAGCTTCTTCTGGTGGATGTCTCGTTTCGGACAGTGTTTTGGTGGTTCATTTTTGTCCAACCATTGCAATGAACGCTTACGATTATCGTACATGATCCATTTTTCATCACACGTAACAATTCGATTGAGAAATGGTTCAGCTTTGTTGCGAGAAAGAAGTGCAAGACATGTGTCGAGTCTTCGTTCCTTCTGTGCATTGGTCAATTCATATTGTATCCACTTGTCCAGCTTTTTCTCTTTACCGATTTGTGCCAAATGAGTCAAGATTGTTTGCTTTGATACATTGTATTTTAATGATAATTCACGTGCACTTTGGCTGGGATTCACTTCCACAGTGGCTTTTAGGACGACATTATCCACCTGAGTCTTGGTGTCGACAACGTGGTTCATTAGACAGGTCGAAATCTCCCGAACGAAATTTTTTAAACCAACGAGCTACAGTCGCATTTGTAGCCACTTGAATACCGAACACACTATTGATATTGGCGACAGCCTGCCGTATTGTGGCTCCACGGTGGAACTCATACTTTATCAACACACGAATTTCGCTGATTTCTATGGTTTCACTTAATCGCCTATACAAAAAAACTATTGCAAATGAGTTAGAAGTGAGTTAGAAAGAGGAAAAGATGTACCTTTCATACGAAAAACAAATTATGCTAAAATACGGCTTCTAAATGAGGTTATGTGCGATTGAAATAAATAACATGAAATTTGCTCTATTTCATACTTGACAATCTAATAATTCAGTAATAATTATCAGATTTTATTTTTCAATAACTGACGCGACGAAACACTAATCTCCTTGTGCATTAAAGTAATTGTATAACCTATTCGATATCGAGCAAATACATGACAATATATATTTATTTTCTGTTTACTAATTTTTACAAATATACTATTTATTTTATTATAAATTATTCATCTTAATTTATAGGAAATAATTGTAACGGTTGAAGAAAATAATATCTTGGGAAAGGGGAGGTAGAGTGGGGTGGGAGAAGTCGTTGAACTTTTAACCGATAGAAAATGGGTAGAACGTGATTGTAAATTTTTGGGCATCTTTTTTTTCTTCTTAATCCTCTCAGCCCTATTTTCCGTATGGATTTGGTGTAGTATCGGAGTTTGCAATTCTGGGGAAAATTTGCATTATCGAGAACAACGGCATCGATAAGAGGGATTGAAGCTCTTAATGCGTCGAGACGAAGTAAGAACTGTCGATAATGGCGATGGCGAACGGCATTGGGGGTTGGGGTGGGACGGATGCTTTCTACCTCGAAATTGTCTCACGTTCTATCGACAGCCCGACACGGCCGAGGTGCTATTAATAATAACAGATCGATTTCGATGGATACTTCAAACTTCAAATGAGTTCTTATGGAATAAAAGGAGTTGAATACCACACCGAGGTCGATGATGTAACCAAATTTGTCGTCTTTGCGGAAAATGTAAAACTTTGTGTGAGTATTTATGTGTCTGTGTGTGTGAGTGTGTCAATCAAAATTCTTATGTAACAAGTCATTCAATTATTACATAATCCAAATATCAAAGTTGATTATTTTATTATTAAATCGAGTATAATTTATTGTTGAGATTTAAAGTAAAATTTTGCAAATAAACTTCGAGTATATGAAAATAGGAGTAAATTTTGTAATAAAAAGGAAAAAAAAATCTACAAAGTATATACTACCATACGTACGGTGCAACTTAATTATGCAACGTTAAAGTTTCATGGGATTATAAAGGATTAAAGAGTAAACGATTATAGCAAAAGATGTGATAAGGATTAAAAAGTGGGAAAAGTGGAGAAGGTCGAGTAAGGGTTGGGTAGGTGGGTACGTGTTGGTTAGAATCGACCGAAAAATAATACATGAAAAAAAATTAACGAGGGAAGGGGGAAGAATAGAAAAGAAAAAGGAAGAAAATTATAATTATAATAAAAATAAAAAAAGGAGAAGGTAATCTCGAGGAACAATGTCCGCCTGTAAATGGAACACAGACGAGCAACCGGCATGCAAACAGAAAAGTCGACGAATATGTGAAGTACCAGGGAACCCAACCCTTTCCAACCCTTTCTCACCACCCTTTTCCTCCTTCTACTCCTTCTCTTCCCCCCTCCCCCCTCTATTCGTCTAGCAAAGGCTTTCACGTTGCGGCGTGCCATTAAAATGTCGTTAAATATTAGTAAAGTCGTCGTCAGGCAAAACGTGTGCGTTAGGGTCGCAGAAATGTTTTCATATTTCGAAAACACACGTTTGACTTTCACGCTGTTTCATTTATTTTTTTTCTTCTTCTTTCTTTTTAGTTTCGTAGCAACTTACAATTAAACGATGTAGAATTTGGAGAGATAATTTTAGTTTTTACCCCTTTTTTTTCTCTATTTTATTTAATTCTTACGATTAACAATAAAATTGTTAGGCTTCTTCTCTAAGAATAATCGATTAAACAAAGAATCGTTTTAAAAATTTAATCGAACGATTTAACCCAACGTCGTCAATTCGTTTCTATGAAAAAGGAAAAACCGTACTATGTATAGAGATGGTAGGAATTAAAAAAAAAAAAAGAAGAAAAAACTCGAGATAAAACAAAAAGAAAAGTAAAAGACGAAAGGCAGGAAGCGTAAAGTGAAAAGCCTCTGGCTTTTCGTCGAAGTCATTAATCCTAACGAAAGATACAGCAGTTTAAGATAGAAAGAGAGAACGACAGTGTATGTATATCTATCCTATGTACATATGAAGACGTGTGTGTGTGTGTGTGTGTGTGTGTGTGTGTGTGTATGAGTGTGTGCGTGTGTGTGGAGGGGTGTGTGTGTGTGAGAGAAGAGTGATGAACTCTGTGCCATCTTGGAAAAGAAGAAAATATCTTTCGACGATCGGGTTCCGCAAACGAGGCGTTTCGATATAAAACAGAAACCCTGAAAGCCGTTTATCGCTGCTGACTTTCCTGAATCGTGATAAATCTTTGGTTAAAAAAAAAATAAAAAAATAAAAAAGAAAGTAAGAATGAAAAAAAAGGAAAGAAGAGAGAAAATAGAACACAGAATAGTGACGTATCGATTATCTATCGACCGATCTATTGATCTTTTGCAATCCTCTTTTCGTTTCTCTTTTATCCCCATGTACATTAGTACAAATACAGGTACATATTATATACTAGGATGTACATGGATATTAAACATATTTACTTTGGTATATGGGGAAATTACAGGGATAGTAAGGATTGCTGTGATTTACACATATTACTACTCCAACATACATACCATTGGGTATGTCACGTACTAAATACATGCATTAATGTTTATAGGGATATGTAGATATTAGTGAATTCAAGTACATAGATTATGACTGTGATTTCAACACAAGTTACATATATACACATATACTGTTACATAGATAGGGATATGTACATATATACTGAATTCAAATACATACCCAGTTAACACAAAACGTTAATATGACGTTAATATGACGTCATTTTTGAAAAATGAACGTCATATTAACGTTTTGTGTTAACTAGGATAGAATATGTCTGTGATTTTAACACAAGTTACATAAATAGGGATATGTAGATATATATATATATATATTGAATTTAAGTACATATAATATGACTGTGATTTCAACACAAGTTACATACATACACATATACAATTACATATATAGGGATATGTAGATATATATTGAATTCAAATACATAGAATACGACTGTGATTTCAACACAAGTAACATACATACACATATACTGTTACATAGATAGGGATATGTACATACATATATATATATATATTGAATTTAAGTACATAGAATATGACTGTGATTTTAACACAAGTAACATACATACACATATACTGTTACATAGATAGGGATATGTAGATATATATTGAATTCAAATATATTGAAATTCAGAATACGACTATCGTTAGCGGTGTTATCACGACACTAGCGAGAGTGATTATCAAATCATTCAAGTCAAGCAGCCTAGGTAGAAATATAATACCTAGGAAGGGTGACCCGCTAACTTCCTCGGAGAGGCTAGCAACCTACCGGGGGTAAAACCAAGACAATGCTCACAGACCCAACGAAAATGCCTCGGATTGCCAAACTCCTCTTGAGCAGGCTACCGGGAAGACCATTTAAACTATGGTATGAAAGCTTGGACCTCCTCATCGCAGGAGTTGTAAAAATAAAAAGAATAAAAGTTGGAGAAATACAGGACAGTGTCCTATTTTAGGAATAAGAAGAAGAAGAAGAAGAAGAATATATAGATATATATATGTAAAGAGAATATACTCTCTTTGTTAGACGGTTAGAGGAAACATAGATCGCGATGTTGCCACATCGCTCAATCACTATATAAGGTAGAACCCATGTAAAAAGACACAGTGGATCTGACCTTCTCGGCTTCCTAAACTCACTTTTTAAATAATTAATAAATAGTAATGTTGTAATTAACAGAATATAAAGTATAAAGTAATATAAAATATAAAGTAATATAAGATAAGGTAATACTATAAGACACCAGATGGGTAATAATTTGTTTATTTAAGCGCTCGCCGAGAAGGTCAGATTCACTGTGTCTTTTTACATGGGTTCTACCTTATATAGTGATTGAACGATGTGGTAACATCGCGATCTATGTTTCCTCTAACCGTCTAACAAAGAGAGTATATTCTTTTTACATCTCCCTCCCTCGAGGAAGAAACTTTTCCTAACATACGTTCTCAACTTCATTTATTAACATCCGAATTGGGATAAGTTTCGTTATGTGATATAGATTTGACTCTGTTCTCTTATGTCCCTTATCTATTCTGTATATTGTATTAGAGATTTTTTCCATTATTTTGTATGGTCCTAATCTTAACTCGTCCAGTTTCTTTCTGTTAAGCCTGTTTCCATTTTCTATATACACCATATCTCCTTCGGTAAATTCCCAATATTTCAGTTTTTCATCGTAGAGTTTCTTGTTGTATTTATGTGATTTTTCCGTATTTTCCAGTGAAATTTTCCTATCTCTTACCCAGTCATTATGCGATTTTTCTTGTTTTAGTTCTTTCGGTAAGATCGACACATCTGTTCCATATAACAGATATGTTGGTGAAAAGCCTGTAACTGAATGACTAGTTTCATTATACTTTTTTACACATTCATGTGCTACTGTTGTCCAGGCTTTCTTTTTCCCTTTCTCGTTTACCTTGCATCTGATCTTATTGACTTTTTCTTAGGATTTATTTTGTCGTAGTTTTTTGGTTAAAAGTTGACAAGTGGAAAGAACTTGAAGATAAACCATGCTGAAGGAAGAAAAGGAGGAAAGAAAGAAAAAGTATGGAAGGAAAGAAGGAAAGAAGAAAGGAAGGAAGTAAGGAAGGAAGGAAGGAAGTATTAGTTCGTAATCGAAGGGAACTGGAAGGAAGAAACGTGAGTGGAATTATTAGAAGGGTACATACCCCTAGTCGGTAATTAATTTGACGGATACCAGGATAAGGGTTCGGTCATCCTCCAAACTACTGCATTGCGTCTGGAACACGTTCAGCTTAATAGCATTAATATCTGCACGTATCAAAATACGTTCGTGTACGTGCATATTATAGATATACGAGAAACATAGATATATATGGATGCGTATACGTGTGCAATTACTGACGTATTAGATGTCTTACTTGACCTTTGAGTAAATTCCTGGCTTAACCCAATTATCTTCAAAGGAAAACCAATTACGTTGATGTATTAGGTGTAGAAATATGAAACCGGAATTTTTTGGTAACAATTACACGTCTGTTGTTTGAAAATGATACAAAATATTTTATTTAAAATAATCTCCATTGCTGTTTATACATTTCTTTCACCTCTCAGAAGTTTATAAATGCCACACTAAAATTTTTCTTTCGAAGTGAACCAGTTGTCGAGCCATTTTCGTACATTTTCATACGAATTGAAGCGTTGTTTAGCGAAAGCATGTCCCAATGATGCGAATAGATGATAATCGGATGGGGCCAAGTCTGGAGAATAAGTCGCATGCGCTAGTATTTCCCAACTAAACGCCAAAGATCGTTTCCCAGACCCGTTTTGCTGTGTGTGATGGAGCATTATCGTGGAGCAAAATAACTTTGCGTTGCCTTTTTCCATATTCCCATAATTTTTCACGCAATACGAGTATTGAAATCGATTATTTACTGTTGGTAGCGATCAGTGTTAACGGTTAAAACCAGGTTTTAATAGCTCTTAATAAATTACACCCTTCTGATCCCACCAAACACAGAGCATCGTCTTCTTTCCAAAGCGATTTGGTCTTGCAGAGGATATCGATGGTTAGCCTGGATTCATTCATGATTTCCATAGCTTAGGATTCTCAAAATATATCCATTTTTCATCACCTGTCACGATTCGATGGAGAAATGACTTTCTTTTGTATCTTTCTAGCAGCATTTCACTAGCGCTTTTTCGATTTTCTTGATATCTTTCATTTAGTTCACGCGGAACCCATTTTCCCACTTTCTGAATCTTTCTCATGGCTTTCAAACAAATGAAGACAGCTTTCTGCGTTACATTCAATTGATCCGCGAGTTCTTTTTGAGTTTGAGTATCATCTTCATCCAAAAAGGCTTGCAATTCGTTGCCTGCGAACTTTTTCGGTGGTTTTCCACGCTCTTCGTATCTGACGTCAAAATAAACACTTCCGAATTTTTTGAACCACTCGTAACACTGTGTTTTTCCAAGAGCATGTTCACCGTAAGCTTCGGCAAGCATTCAATGCGATTCTGCAGCAGTTGTCTTCAAATGATAACAGAAAATCAATTCTGTCGGCAAATCGTAGTTCGTAGGCACAAAACTCGACATGGTTTAGGTTTTAAAAAAATATACCGGTGTAGGGAACTTGGGTTATTGTGTGTTGAAAATTATCGTCAGCTATTAGAGGGAGATGAAGGCACTGCAGAAGTGTTCTTACGGTCCTTAAACTAATGTCTAGACCAACTATAAAGAAATTCTAGTTCAGATCATTATCGAATAAAATCTAAAAAGCACTTAACGAAAGTTTCTGCGAGTAAGGAATTCAGACTAAACTTTTAGATCAGCAGCACGTAATCATTTGACGATGAACAGCATCCATCGCATGATCGAGTTGTTCTTTGAGTTCCTTAGCTTTAACATAAACGTCCTCTTTCATGAGATTATAACACATTGCAATCAATCCCATTCCAAAGAGAAGATAAACGAAATTGATGACCAATTTTGTATGACTGCTCTCTGTTGATTCATCTAACATCCATCCAGGTATAAAATCACCTCTTTCATCCATAGGATGTAGGAGGAGGAACCATTATTGATTAATTTAGGTGTAATAAGACTATAGAAACTAAGATATAGGAATACACCATGTGTTACAAGTAAAGATAGACGTTTTTAAGACAAAGATTGTACAAGTATAAGAACTATACTTCTTCTAATAAATTTATATCATTGCTTATTATTTTAGATTATAAATATTTTAGTAGTTGTACTGCCAAGTGCTTACACTAAACTGATGATTAGCACCATCAGTGTTGTGTCCACTGGTCCAGGGTTACATCTGTAGGAAAATTCCGGTTTCATACTTCTACACCTAGTATAACAATATATTCATGTTTTTAAATAAATATTTATATATATTTATTTATATATATATTTAATACAAAGATGCTTTAATTTGTCTTTGTTTAAACGAGTCTCCTATACACATTTAGTCGATAAGAGAGCACTGTTAGAGAGAGAGAGAGAGTAAGGGAAAGAGAGATAGAGAGTACTATGCAAGGTGAAACGACGAGAAATGGAGTGGTACAAGGCAGACGAGGAAAAGGAATAGTAGGAGGATGAAGGAGGAGGAACCATCGGGACTAAATTGCCCCTGAAATGTCCTATGCGTCGTCAAGGAAGATAACCGTGTATCCCATCAAGGATACTTTCCTACAAGTAGTACCAAAAGGTACGAGACAGAAGATGGGTAAAAGGAAAACCGAGAAAAAGGAAAATCTAGAAAGAAATAGATAAAATAAAAAATAGAAAAAAAGATTTGAGAAAGAAGGTGAGAGAAAGAAAGTAAGAGAAAGAGAGAGAGAGAGAGAGAGTGAAAGATAATGGTAATAAAAAGATAGAGAAGAAATTTTGTCTTATCTGAAAGACATTTTTAAAAGAGAACAAAATAATAGGCAAGAAAATTGTGGATCTTAGAGATAGAAAAAAATAGAGAATATTTTTATTCTCTTCTATTCTATCTTAGACTTTATTTTCTTATCTTTCTTTCTTTCTTTCTCGATTTATTGCAAAACTAAGACGTTTTGCGTATCACACATCTGCCAAGTCATATCTTTTTTAATATTCACGCACATTGAAAATATTTCGAGTAGTTGAAGGAACAAGAGAATATTAAAAAAGAAGAGGGTAAAATAGGGAAGATAGGACAAAATTGAATTTAATAAAATGTTTTTTTCCATCTACTATTCGATATTCTTCGAAGAAAATTGAGACACCATAGTCTTTCTTATTTTCTTCTATGAAAATTCGAGGATAGGTAAATGTAGTTTTTAAAGAGAAAGAGTCAAGATCGTCGATGGTGATTGCCATGAAATTGGGGGAAAAATAATAAAAAAAAAGAAGGAAGAGTAGAAAATAAGCGATTTCAACGCGTATCTTCGTAGTCGTGAAACAAAAACATTTTTTTTTCCGTGAGAAAAACTACTGCGGTTTGGTTGGAGAGATGGAATGGGATGAGGGATATCTGTCGGCATTACTCGAACGAAAACCAAAAGCTTCCTCTTTTTCAAAGGAGCCGACTATATTTTCCGAGAGTGTTCCCCGAGTGTTGCAAACACCGTCAGATAACTCTTCTTTCATTTTCTTTTACTCTTTTATTTAGTATCTGTTTTATATATATTTTTTGTTTCTTTTAAAAGAAAACGAGCAAGTTTACAAAAGGACAAAAACATTCACGATCTTGTTGATAGCCTTTCAGATTTGTCTCTGAACAAATAATAATTTCAAAATTATTCTATTATTATTTTTATAATAATTTTATAACATTTCTATAATAATTTCTATACCCTGATGCAACCCTGATGAAACCATAAGCGGTTTTTCTCTTATTTCGACAATAAAAACGCTCAGAATTTCTTACTTCACTCATTACACCGACATGATTTTCCTTGCTTAAAATATTCTTAACTTCTTTTGACTATTTTGGTAACTCTGAGAATGAATTCATTCTTTATTTTATCGTATCACATCAGGTTTTTTAATAAAATTAATAAAGTGCAGTAGCATTAGCAGCTATAGTGGCAGCTTTGTGAAGACCTTAAAATTATAACTGTGTTGTTTTGTCAACAATCAGTGAGTGGAGGTTTTATGCGAGTGGGGGATAGTAGAGCACGACAACTACACTACTTAAAAAAACAATGCAATCCTCGAGATAAGCCTGGAACCAAAAATATATTACGTGAAAATTTAGTTGATCCTAACAAAATTTCGTTACCTCCGTTTCATATTAAATTGGGTTTAATGAAACAGTTTGTTAAAGCTCTAAATAAAGAAAATGATAGCTTTGAGTACCTGTCTCAAAAATGTCCAACATTATCTGATGCAAAAATTAAGAAAGGCATATTCATTGGACCACAAATCAGATCCTTAATGAACGATGAAGAATTTGAAGCAACGATGAATACTTTGGAATTAGAAGCTTAGCTGGCGTTCAAAAATGTTGTGAATGATTTTTTTGGGAAATAAGAAGCATCTTAACTATAAGAATATTGTGGCAACTTTATTGGATAAATATAAAAAAATTAGGATGCAATAGGAGTATGAAATTTCACTTTCTAGATTCACATCTGGATTTCTTTTTCGGAAAATCTCAATGATTTCAGTGAAGAACAGGAGGATCGATTCTATCAAGACATCAAAACTATGGAAAATAGATACCACGGTTGAGGGAGTGTTAATATGATGGGTTATTAGTGCTGGTCATTTGAAATGCGATATTCTTGATCAAATCTACAAAATAAATTATGTCCAAACATAACTTTATTGAAAAACGCAAAAGATGTCACTCAAAATTATTCCATTGTATTTATTGTAATTGAAATTTTGTTTATGAGTATTTAAATAATTGTATCTGTAATATAATAAATTGACTTTATTTTGATAAATTTGAAATAAACATTTGTTGATTTTGTAATAAAAACTAGATGTGATGGAAAATAAATGAGAATACTTCTGAATTCAGGACACTAAAAATGAACAATAATTACAATTAAAATAAAACCAACGTTCAAAAGTTTGTAATTTGTCGACCTGTATTATTATGATAAACAAATACAAAAAAAATAAAGTGATGAGATATTAATAGAACATGAAAGATGTTAAATTTAATGATATAATATTACACTTTAAGAAACTATACTAATAGTTTAATCGGGATATTAATTAATGATCCTTACTTTAATTACGCGTTGGAATAATGTTCCTATATGAAGAGCTTCCAGCTGATTTAACAAGGTTTCAGCTTAAAAGGGTACGTAACTACCGGTTAAGTATTCCCCTTTTCATCGATACGTTATCGCACGGATATCGTTTTGCGGTTATCGACTTGTCCTTAGCATACAAAGCCAAAGCCGGGAAATACGTTCGGTGAGAAACGGAAAAGCATATCGGAACATTTCTAGTCGGGGTCGTCGTTTGCTTTGGTACTAAGGGGGTTCGAAGTTCACGAATCTATCGAACCTTCGTCAACGACTAAAACGACTAGAAAAAGATGACGACGAAAATATATATATCGCGAATAAAAGCACCGAGATTCGGGAAAGAAAGATATCTTGATGCCGAAACTCGTTCCTTCTTCTTTACTCCTAACGGAAATCGGAAACCTTTCGAACGTTTTTATCGATTTTCCGTTAGGGAATGCATTCTCAAGGCCGTTTGCCTTTTCACCCTAGCCGCCCGTTTTTTTTATTTTCTTATTTCTCCCTCCCCCTCATTTACTTTCATTCTTGGTTTTTCCTTTTTTTACTTTCACTGAAAGATATCGTATAATGACAAATATATTTAACATACTTTAAATATAAGATAAATACTGTAGTTTATATTCAGAAGAATGGTTTCAGTCAACATTTGTCATCATTCCTAAAAAGCAGAATGCTAAAAAATGCGAAGATCACCGAACGATCAGCTTAATGAGCCACACACTAAAAATCTTTCTCAAAGTCATCCACCGGAGAATATAAAAGAAACTGGAAGAGAATAGCAGATACCCAGCTTGGTTTTAGAAATGGATATGACACAAGGATGGTTCTGTTTGCCTACAATGTCTTCATGCAACGGTGTATTGATGTCAATCGAAAAGTATACACCTGCTTTATCGATTATAACAAAGCATTCGATAAAGTAAGGCACAGACAACTAATAGAAGCACTAGACCGAAAAAACCTTGACTCAAGAGACATACAAATAATTGTCAATCTGTACCAAAATCAAAGTGCGTCTGTCCGCCTACAAATCTGAAATGACGAATGCAGTGGAAATCAAGCAAGGAGTCAGACAAAAGTGCGTGCTATCACTACTCCTCTTCAATCTATATTCAGAAAAAATCTTCGCCAAAGCCCTAGAAAATAACGCCGGTGGAATACGAGTTAACGACGTTCCACTGAACAATTTGCCCTTTGAAGACGACACAGTACTTCTCGTCGAAAACATGCAAGACCTTCGGAACATTTTGAACAATATTATCACAGCTACCCGAAAATATAATCTGACACTCAATGTTAAGAAGACTAAATGCATGATTGTCACCACAACGGAACCGCCCAATGAACATCTGTATGCGAAAGGCAAAAATCTGGAAAGGGTCGAGAGGAATGACTACATCGTACAAGTGTCAACTGTTTCATGGACTACTGCTCAGAAATAAAGATTCACATCGAGAAAGCCCGCGAATCCTTTCTGCAGATTAAGAAGCTGCTCTGTAAACCGCGATTGGAGCCTGGATTTAAGAACTCGGATTCTTAAATGTTATGTTTGCTCAGTCCTTTTGTATGGTGCGAAAACATGGACCCTTAACATAAAATGCGAGAAGGAACTAGAGGCTTGTGAGATGTGGACGTACCGCAGGATGTTAAGAATATCATGGACGAAACATATGACAAACTTTGAGGTTATGAGAAGAATGAGAAAGGACGTAGAGATCCGATATGAAGTAAAAAAGTAAAAATTGCAATATTTTGGTCACATCATGACAGGTCCAAAGAACAAGATTCTGCAACTAATAATTCAAGGAAAAATTGTAGGAAAAAGATGTATTAGAAAAAGGAAAATATATTGACTCAAGAACTTGCGAGAATGGTTTAAAGTCAAGTCATTTGAACTATTCAAAACAGCAGCTTCCAAAATCAGGATAGCAATGATGATAGCCAACTTCCGAAATGGAGGTATTCTATGGATCGATACAAAGGATATGAGAAAAAAAACAAATGGTTTGGAAAAGACAATGTTTCGTAAAGAAAATGTTAGAAGATGAATAAATAAAATGAAGAATTCGCGTTTAAAGGTAGTTGCTTAGAAATCCCTGGAATGGATCGGGAAATGATACGGAACGTACTAAATTTCGAATACGGACGATTTGTTCGGTTGCAGGATAATGCTGATCCTTGGCCGCAACCAACTCGGTCCTAGACCAAATCTCCGATAGATATGTGTCCTTAGTAAATCCCTGGTATGGAAGGTATCGCTGTTAGTATACTGCAACTATACTACTCACTCACTCACTCACTCACTCACTCACTCACTCACTCGTTCGATCTATCTATTCGGTCTTCCTTTCGTACTGAGTCGAATGGTATTTCGAGTTTTGAATTGGTATCGATATGCATGAGTTGGAGATTGAACACAAATATGTGGGTCGAGTTCTTGGACATTCTTCATTTTTCCAAACACCAAAAATATAATCGAAAATATTTCATTCGATGTATTTGAACTATCAAAATATTCACATAGGTTATTATTTTCTTATAATTATTATTTATAATCAAAATTGCGTGATTATGGTGTAAGTTTTATATTTTGAATTAGCAAATAGAGTGTCTGCTTTGTCAGAATTAGATCTTTTTTTTTAAAACAGTTACATATAAAAGAGAAAAAAAAAGTACAGGCATATAACTTTCGTGTCAGAAACATATTTTCATTCCTCGAAGCTTGGAAAGGAAATTTAGTTTAATATGTTATGAAGAATTCATAAATTCGAAAGATAAAAAAGAGAAAAGGGATATGAAGAGGGGAAAAAAGGCAAGTTAAAGAGTACCCAGAAAACTATAAAATATCGAAGAGAGAGAGAGTGAGAGAGAGAGAGAGAAGAAGAAAGAAATAAAATGAAATAAAAAAGGAAAAGAGAATAAGGTAGAAGAAAAACGTCGTCGTTCGTTCTCTTAAAGAGATTTCCTCTTTCTCTCTTTGACTTTTCTTCAGTACGACGTGAAACCCCCTGCCCTTTATCCTCCTCCTCCTCTTCCTCCTCCTTTTCTTCCTTTTCTACACCCCCTCTCGACCTTCTCCTTCTTCATAAGAGCTGCCGCCGACGCCACTGTTGGCAGATTTTAAACGGCAGTTTCCTTTGCTTTTTTTTTTCACCGCTGCGGGCCAGTCGTCGGCTAGGAACGAACAAAAAGATGAGAGGTGCTACGAAAAAAAAAAGAATAAAAAAAAAGTTAAAATAAAAAAGTAACTCACGTTAAAAAGTTAATCTAGTTGAAAATATTAATTAGAAATAATCGGTTGAAACGATTTTAATCCATCGATATTATTCATTACCGGTTTCAAATGTACCTAATGGGAATGAGGAATTATCGAACGGGTACTACGAAATTGGAAACATCCTCAGGGTCCGGGGATAGTCTCTCAAAGTGTATGAGAGTTGGTGCGGTTTAAAGAAAATGAAGGCCTCCTAACAAAGGCTTTTCTGATTAGTAGCACGGTCGAAAGACAATACGAAATAATGGCTATACTTCGGAACAATGAAAAACACAATAGTGTGCAACCGCTAGAAAACGGGAAGTGCCTTTCGAGCAATAACCGAGCTCTTGTAAACAAGCGGGAGAGAGAAAGAGAGAGAAAGAGAGAAGGGGAGAGAAATACGTGTGTGTGTGTGTGAGTGAGTGAGTGAGTGCATGTAACCAACCCAGTGTATTAAGCGCGATGAAGTGCGTGGCCTGCATTGGCAAGAACATAAGCTTTATATGCAAGGCTAGTGCGAGATCCTATCCTTCACGAATGGCAAGTTGGATGGAAGAGGGAAGACCATTAAGAAGAAAGCCGAAAATTTTCTGCCTTTTTCTTTTAATAATTTTTCTTGAAACTAGAATGATCGTCAGGACTTTGTTAAAACTTTCTACGTGGGTTTTTGATTTTACACAAGTCTTTTACTATTTTAACACATTGACTGTGTGCCACGTCACCCAAATATGAGTGATTGACAATTTTTTTGTAGTTAAACCCTGATGCAACCCTGACGCTACTTTGACGTAACCTGGACGAAGATTTTCTTGAAAATTTGCGGGCCAGTCAACGCGTTAAATACGAGATGTGTTCCAAAAGTAAGGTGACTTTTCAAATTTCTCGGGCAACGTATATTCGATTATCGATTTTTTTATTTTGTTATGTTGGTACATTTGTCTTGAACATATGCCCACAATTTCAGCTATATAGCATATTTAGTTTGTTTGTGAGAGACATAAAGGTTAGAAATGTTTTGCGTGGGTCGGTGATATTCTGCTGTCAAAAAAAATGGCTTTGGTTTCGATGTCGTAACCATATACCCATGATTCGTCACCAGTTATGACCCTTTTGAGCAAATCAGGATCATCATTGACGTCATTCAACAGCTCCTGAACGATACTCATGCGACGGTTCTTCTGGTCAAAATTAAGAAGTTTCGGAACAAACTTCGCTGACANTTCATGGCACGAGCCAACCGATATGCCAACACCCTCAGCAACTTCTCTGATAGTGATTCGACGATTTTTCAAAACAATTTTCTTCACTGCTTCAACGTTTTCATCTGTTGTTGACGTGCTGGGGCGTCCAGAGCGAGGTTCGTCATTGGCATCTTCTCGGCCATTTTGGAAGAGCTTGTACCTCTTGTAAAGATTTTTTTTACTCAGATCGGTTTCATCGTATGCCACTGTCAACATTTCAAGTGATTTAGAGCACTTAATTCCATTTTTTACGCAAAACTTGATGCAAATTCTTTGTTCCATTTTTTGTTGATAGCAGAAAATCACCGAGCACGCAAAACACTTCTAACTTTTATGTCTCTCACAAACAAACTAAATATGCTATATAACTGAAATTGTGGAAATATGTTCGAGACAAGTTTACCAACATAAAAAAATAAAAAAATCGATAATTGAATGTACGTTGCCCGAGAAATTTAAAAAGTCACCTTACTTTTTGAACACACCTCGTATTTACGATTTTTTATTTACTTTATTTCTTTTTTTGTTTACGTCGAAGGATAAAAAATCAGATGGAAATCGTCGAAACTAAAAAAAGAGATAAAAATAGTGGGGCAGATTTTGTGCGAAACGATCCGTTTACAGCATCCGCGACAGGCCGGAAGGCCGCAGCATTGTGCGAACGTGGTAGCCCATAAACCACGTTATTCGGCTGCTTGGCGGATCTCAAGTTATATTCGTATGTTAATATATTTCCATGTTTGGCACTTATCCAACCAAGATTGGCCCCGATACCGATATCATCGCCCAAGCAACGTATTTCTATACGATTCACGATTCTTAGTTTAGTATTAATCAATCGATTTAATTGACGATTCGATCATAGGAATACAAAAATTGATCATTCAATGCCAATAAAAAATCCCCTTCCCTTCACGTTGTTAAACTTTTTTTTTTGTCTTCATTCTTTCTCGTTTCGAGTCTCAAGAAATGCACGAGGACTGCAATATTAGGTTCAATATTTGTTTCGATCTCGAAAAAGGGATTACCTAACTGTCCAGGATATTGAGGACGATTTTACGAGCATCTTTGAATTCTTGTCTTTTTTTATTCTTTCTTTCCTCTCTCTCTTTCTCTTTTTCTTACTTTTTTTTATCATTGTTGTAATATATCGATATTCATCGAATATTTATTTTAGTATTTTTTCTTTTAATACGTCAATCGGTAAATTGGAATTTATTTAATAAAAGTAGAAAAGAATAAATTTCATGCTACGTGACAAATGGGTATCCAAGTTTCTATGAGACGGATTATGTTCGTGAAAGTTAAATAATTTTGTATTTACGATGGAAAAGAAAAAAAAAAGATGATCCGTAGTTTGAAAGAAGGGAAAAGCATGCTGTTGTAAGGTTTGTCAGTAAATTTTCTTCAACTTCTTATCTCTGTCGCCGAACAAAATCTTATTACGCCGAAAAGTACTTTAAAAAGTTACCTTCTTTTTCCTTCGTAGTAGGAATACGTGAAGACTCGTTTAGTAGTGGTTCGCGGACACGAAAACTGAGTTTAAAAACTTGGTCATAGAGTTCTTTCTTTTTAATATTATCCTGTGAAATTTCTAATGTTCAACTAAACGAGCTACGGAAAATATTCTTTACGCAATACTTTTTATTTTCTTCTTTTACAATTCAATATCAAAATAAAAAGATCGTATTTTTAAATAAATGTACGTCAAGAAAATAGTTTCATTCGTATATTAATGCTTTCGGTTTTCTTAATTTGAATTTGACAGAAATATTTGATCGACAGAAGACGCAATTTAAAAGAGACACGTGGCAAACTGAAATTCGGGAGAGTTTATAATGAAAAGTGAGAGGAAGAAGAATTATTTGGATTCTAAAGAATAGGTTGAATAGAAACGGTTAATAAGTGAGAGTTAAGTGTAGGCTCGTTTAAATGAAACTTTTTGTAGAAAGAAAATTAA
Organism: Mischocyttarus mexicanus; assembly: GCA_023678845.1. NCBI lineage: Eukaryota > Metazoa > Arthropoda > Insecta > Hymenoptera > Vespidae > Mischocyttarus > Mischocyttarus mexicanus. Next base: position 47,621 of record JACGTP010000120.1, on the reverse strand, counting down.
ATCTGAATTATGGGTTTTAAATGTTGTTTCTTTCACTTTTAACAAGTAAATTTATTTTCTTTGTAATTAATATAATACAATAATATATTTTAATAAAACTTTTCACTTTCTTGATTCTATACTACTTTATAAACTTTATTTGCTTAGATTTAATGGTTCATGTTCATTCATGGTTCATCAGTTTTTTATCTTGCATATCTCAAATTGTTACATTTAATAACTCTTTTACTGAAAAAATTCAAGTAATTTGAGGAGTTTCAAAGGGCTCTTATCTTGGAACCTCTTCTTTTGTATTCTTTTTGTTAATGATATTTAGCATATATTTCAGAACTCTAAATTTCTATTTCATGCTGATGATCAAAAATTCTTTAAATGTATTAACAGCCCTAATAATGTTTTTCTTCTGCAAGATGTGATCTAAATAGACTTTATTATTGATCTCTGTAATAAATTATCTCTCAATTTATCTATCAATAAGGCTTGTTCAAAAATATTATTATTAATCAACAGCATGGTTATGTTTCTAAAAGGACTACTCTATAACGAATTTAACTGGTACTACAGCTTTCTTACTAGTAATATTGAAAAAGGATTTCAAGTTGACACTGTTTATACAGATTTTAGTAAAACTTTTGACTCTATTGATTCTATACTACTTAATAAACTTTATTTGCTTAGACTTAATGGTTCATGTTCATCCATGGTTCATCAGCTTTTTATCTTGCAGATCTCAAATTGTTACATTTATTAAAACTTCTTTTAAGGAAATTAAAGTAACTTCAGATGTTCCACATAGTTCTTATTTAAAACCTCTGCTTTTTATTCTTTGTGTTAATATTTCTCATGTTTTTCAGAATTCTAAATTTCCTCTTTAAGCTGATGATTTAAACCACTTCACATGTATTAACAGCCCTACTTGTGCTTATCTTTTATAAAATGATCTTAAAAGACTTTATTATTGGTGTCTCTGTAATAAATTATTTCTCAATTTATCCAAACGTCATGTTGTTCACTTTAATTGTAAGAAACATTTTCAAATCTATGAATATTTTATTAATTCTTATAAACTATCTTCACTAGTCTCCATTAGTGATCTTGGCATAATTTTCTCTTCTAATCTTTCTTTTAAATTACATTATAATACTATTATCTCTCGTAGTTCTCGCATACTTGCACTTATCTTTACAATGTCTAAGCATTTTATTAATACGAATACATTAAAAATTCTTTATTGTCAATTAGTTCGTCTGATTTTGGACTATAGTAATTTTATTCAGTCTATTTATAACATTACTTAATTGTTATGACGTTGAAAAAGTTCGACATAAATTTAGAAGGCTTGCTGTCAAACATAGTGGCTATTCTATGCCTTTTAACTGTCTTAACTATGATTCTATTCTCAAGCTTACGCACTTATCCACGTTGAGTAAGAGAAGGATTACTTCAGATATTATTATATTTTGAAAAATTGCTAAAAGTCTTATTAATTGTCCTGGTATTATCGATATCTTATCTCTGAATGATCCATTTAAGAACTTAAGATGTAATGAATTATTGTATATTGAATCTCATCACACCTCTTATGAGTATTACAGTTCTTTTAATAGAATTTTTTTGCATGTTTATCTTTACCGTTATCATTTTGATATCTCTCAATTAATTGTTACCATTTAAAATATTCTTCAATGTATGTTATAATCTTTATTTTCTATTTATTTGTATATATTTGATATATTATTCCTCTTCCATCTGAGCGACTCACGTGTCTCCTGGACTGCCTAGTCTATTTTATTGCTTTAAGAATTTCATTTTGTATATGCTAACACTGCATTAACGTGGACGCATCTGTTAGGTACATAGAAACAGCTATTGTTGTTAAGTTTAGTTATATTCATAAGTATATTGACACCTATGTTAACGAAAAATTCCAACGCTGTGCAATAATTTCTTTTGCAAAGAAAGGAGAACGTTGGAGGATACCAATCGCTTGACGTCGCGGCTCTTATTTCATCTACTCATGCTTTTTCCTCTGATTTCAACGTTCTTCAATCTTTCCAGGCTCGTATTTAAAAGGTAAACATCATTAAAATAAATCTTATGTCCCATTTTATTTATATATCGTATTTGGCTAATATTCTTATTGGCCAAATTACTTATATGTTTTTTACTCAGACTGTTGGAAATTGTTTCTGTTAGCGTTTATGTGAATTACCTAAATTGGCTTTATTATCTTCTACATTGATCACCTAAATCGTGAACTACAACCTCAATGTTATCTACTGAAAATAATGTCACTCGTAACTTAGTTTTACTACTGAGAAAAAATAATGTAGAAAATCGTGTCAAGACGTCACAAAATAAAATAGTTAATTTTTAATAGTAAATTATTGTACAAAGAAACATTCTGTAAATATAGTCTTTGACTCTTTACAGAGAAACGCAATTACGTCCTTGTTTAAATTTTTCTCCGAGTATTAAATGAAATAGAAAATATTTCCATTACATGTATCTTTCTATTAAACGAATAATTTGTGTAGAAACAAAAGACTACCAAAGTAGAGTAAAATACAGAGTTGATAGTAAACGACATATACTACTCACGGTATACTTGAAACAATGTAACGACCAATTAGTTTGGTGTGTTACGAACACTCAAAAAGAGAAAGATAGAAAAAGAGAGAGAGAGAGAGAGAAAGTCCTTTTCTACTAAATTAATTTTTATTAGTTACAATATCACAGTCGTAATTAAGTACGTCGTAAAATGACAATAATATGTCTCCTTTCATGTTCAAAACTGTACAAAAGTCGTGCATTTGTCGCGTCGAAAACGTCGATTCAGGTGTTTACTATGGAACATTTTATCGCAGGAACCCCTGCGAACCGCTTATTGTCGTCCCAGTTGGAAACTATCCAAGATATATTTTTTAGTGTCCTAGACAGAAAATTTACAACGAATTTCGTCTCTGTGTAACGTATATATATATATGTTCGTGCGTTAAATAAAATGCCGAGCGTTTCTCTCTTTTACTGGACTCGTATCGTCGTTGTTACCCCGAAACGATGAATCAAGTCAAATAAATAGTTGTTGTTGTTGTTGTTGTTGTTATTTTTCATTAATCTTTTTCAAAATTTCACGGTAAATGAAATTCTGGAGAATTTGAAGATTTTTATCGTTTAAACGCCGTATATCATTCTAATATACGATGACGAGAAAACTAAAAGAGACATTCACTTTAAGAAGAAGAAGAAGAAGAAGAAGAAGTGTATAAAGTTTTGGCTAGACTAAGACAAATAAAACAAGATTTAGTGACATTTTAAATAATAGCACTCGCGTATCGTTCTTTTCTGAAAAAATAAAAAAATTACAAAACAAGAAGAATAAAAAAAAAAGTAACAGGAAAATAAAAGGGAAGTCTTTTGGTGGACGACGCGAATGGGTGAGTTAAAGTAAGCCCCGCAGCCAACTAAAAGTGGAAAAAACTAAAACTAGCGTATCCTTGTGAAAAATATAAAAAAAAAAGAATCAAAAGAATAAAAAGAAAAATAGAAAGAGAGAGAGAAAGAGAGAAAGAGATAAGATAAAGAAGATAAAAAGACAAAATTCAGGTCGGAAAAATTCGTCCTGGCGACTAGACGAAGTTACATTTTACTTCCGACGTGTGGTGTCGCAAAAGTTATGCGTCCTGGAAAAGTAGACAGAGAAAGGTTCTAGTTTGTGGTTTTAATAATAATAATAATAATAGTCAACAAAAACAATAGTACCAAGTAGTAGTAAAAAATAATAATAAGTAGTACCCAGTATCACCCGATTCCGAGTAATACAAACTCGAACGCGCAGGATTAGCGATCCTTTTCGGCTGCGCGAATACTACTCCCACCCTTTTACCACCACGCCCGGTTCTCTCTCTCTCTCTCTCTTTCTCTCTCTCTCTTCCTCTCTTGTATCCCTCTATGGCCTCGCTTCTTCTTTCGTCACTGGGGATAATCCAACAGCCGATGTCTCCTCGATCGTACTGACCTACATCAACGAGACAACTCTCTTCTACCTCTCCCCTTCTTCATCTATCCACCCTTTTACCCCACACCTCACACCCTAGACCCCTCACCCCTCACTCCACGCAAAACCACTAGCCAGAATTGTAAAACCGACGTGACGTTTCTTCTCTGACTTTTTGTGCGTTTCGTTTTATTTTACTCTCTCTCTCTCTCTCTCTTTGCTTCATCTCTATTTTTTCGTTCTGTTCTGTTCTGTTCTCTGAGCAATACCACCTCAAACCAATTTAATGTACGTCTTGTCTCACTTTTTCTTTCTTCTATCGTTTCACACTTCTTCTTTCCTTTCGTCTTTCTCTATCTTTAACAGAACGATTTCTCATAATTTAATGCTTTCAAGTGAAATATCTCTTTAGTCGACTGACTATAAGTATATATATATATATATGTATCTGTATTTCTATATGTGTATACATACCTCTGTATATGCACCTTACTCTTCTTCGTGGTAAAACTTTATTTCTTTTAATGCAAAGAAAATCTATGAAATATATATATAAATATAATATATATAATAATAATATAATATATATAATAATAATATAATATATATTTATTATATATAATTATATATTTATTATATATATAATATATAATATAATATATATAATATAATATATAATATAATATATATAATATAATATTTAATATAATATAATATTATATAATATAATATATAATATAATATAATATATAATATAATATATATAATATAATATAATATAATATAATATAATATATAATATAATATATAATATAATATATATAATATAATATCTAATATAATATAATATAATATAATATATATATATTATTATTATTATTATATATATATATATATATATATATATTAGATTGTAAAGTATGAAATGGAGCAAGAAATGCACATATATATGTTATTATTATATATATTATTATATTATTATTATTATTATATATATTTCTTTTTGGAGAAGAAGCATTAGTTGAAGAATGTTTCGCATAGTCCCAACCGAATTAACTAAACCTGTACCATAATCAACCTCTGCAATTTTGGATTATTTAAACTAGTAATAACAAAGCCGAGTTGAATGTCATTGTCATCATCCTTCCTCTCTCTCTCTCTCTCTTTCTCTCTCACTCATTTTTCGCTTCCGACCACTATCCTTCATGCGAATGAGAGAGAGAGAGAGAGATAGAGACAGAGCTTACTTCTCGTTTTCTATCTCTCTCCTTCCTCTTCAATCCCAAACTACCTCCCCTCCCGTCCTTATTCTTCCCTACCCATCCAACCTCCCTCACCCTAACTCTTCTCCGCCCCCACCTCGTTGGCGCTTTCGCATAGACTGAAATTTAATTACTCCAGGTCGGGCACTCGCCGAAACTCCACTTCAGCGTGTAATAATTTCGTCGGAAGCCAAGGGTGATGTTGAAAACGGGAAGGATCCGTTGGAGAAGTACCTTGATAGCTACTCTCATTTCTCTAACATGCCTAGATTTCACCGTGAAGAAGAATGATACCCATTAAACGTCTTTTGTCGCAATCCCAGATTATTTCGAACTATCATTTTTATCCTTATTATCTCCAAAGATAAGAAAACTTTCCTATTTCCAATCCTTTTTCATTATTAACATTATATCTTATCCGAAAGATTCCTCAAAATTTATTTCTAGGATGAGTCGTTCACTGCACAAATGCAATAGAAATAATGAAAAAGGTTTGATATTTTATTTTCATTTTATTTACAGTATAGACCCATTTTACAAAAAAAAAAATACAATTATAAGAGATCAGGACACGATACAAACTAAAGATTATAGCAAATGTTAAACAATACTTTTAATAATAACAATTGATTGAGAGAAGATATCAAAATGATGAGAACAAAGATTAACATGCTAAAACATTCTATTAAAAGAACTATAGTACCTATAAGAGGTGTGATGAGGTTCAATATAAAATAATTCATTATATCTTAAGTTCTTAAATGGATAATTCAGAGATAAGATATTGATGATACCAGGACAATTAATAAGACCTATAGAATTTGGCAAAATAAAATAGTATCTGAAATGATCCTTCTCTTACTCAACGTGGTTCAGAGCATAAGGTTTAGAATAGAATCACTGGTATGACAGTTGAAAAGTATAGGATAGCCACTATGTTTGGCAGCAATTCTTCTAAATTTATGTTGAACTTTTTCAATGTCATAACAATCGGGTAATGTTATACATAGACAAAATAACACTACCACATTCCATAATTGGCCTAACCAATTGACAATAAAGAATTTTTAATGTTTTTGTATAATTAAAATGCTTACAATTAGACTTCTAAAGATGAGTCCCAATGTACGGAAACTGCGAGAGATAATATTATTATAATGTAATTTAAAAGAAAGATTAGAAGAGAAGATAATGCCAAGATCACTAATGTGAGTCTAATGAAGGTTATTTATAAGAATTAATAAAATATTCATAGATTTGAGAATGTTTCTTACGCTTAAAGTGAACAACATTACATTTAAATAAATCTAGAGATAATTTATTAGACACTAGTAATAAAGTCTATTAAGATCATCTTGCAAAAGATAAGCACTATTGTGGCTGTTAATACACTAAAAGATCTTTAAATCATCAGCATAAAGAAGAAATTGAGAAATCCGAAAAATAAGAGCAATATGTTTAAAAACAAGAATGAAAATTATAAGAGATCAGAAAATAATACAAAATAGAGATTATAACACACGTTGAAGAATATATCTTATAATAACAAATGATTGCAAGAAGATATAAAAAAGATGACAGTAAAGATTACTTTAAAACATTCTATTAAATGAAATTGTAATACTTTTAAGTAGTGTCATGAGGTTCAATATATAACTCATTACTTCTTAAGTTCTTAAATAGAACGTTCAGAGATAAGAAATTATAAGAATTAATAAAATATTCATAGATTTGAAAATATTTCTTACTATTAAAGTAAACAACATTACATTTAAATGAATCTAGAGATAATTTATTAGACACTAATTATAAAGTCTATTAAAATCATCTTGTAAAAGATAAACACTATTAGGGCTGTTAATAAATTTAAAGATCTTTGGATCATCAGCACATTGAAGAAATTTAGAGTCATTAAAAATATGAGAATTATCATACATAACAGAAAGAATAAAAAGAAGAACATACTTTAAAAAAATAACTTTATTCTATAAAGATATTTTTTATCTCTATTATATAATATTTATACATGTAAAATATTGTTTTTTTTTATCGTATTGATATAATTCAATTCACGTTTGTATGGTTTCTAGACTTACACAGGCGAGTTTTATAGTTCTTCGATAAATACCAATTGATTTTCTCTTATTTTCCGTTCCTCTCTCTCTCTCTCTCTCTCTCTCTCTCATACAAATACACACACACACATATATAATATATATATATATATTATGCATATATAGAATGGAGCTCGTTGGTACACAGAAAATCGAGTGTTTTCCACTCCCGTAGAGAGGTAAAAGTTTTCAGCTCCCGAGTCAGAACCGAACACCATTTGAAAATTTATTTCTTCCTAGTCGAACACGGTTCCGACCGAAGGGGAGTTAACAGAAAAAAAAGTTGAAATTACGAGAGATCGAGCTTTCACGATTTTCCATTCATTTCCATATCGCTGTGGGACGACGATATTAATCGAATTTCGTATATTATGCTTATGCGATTTGTGTTCCTACGCGTTTATATATACTCAAACGATATTTTAACAAAATACATATTTACTAATACTTCAATAATTTATCTATTATTATACACATTTATATAACATATATTTTTATCTCCAGTGTATGTTTGTAAATATTAAATAAACTACATTTCAATTGATTTTATTCTGTCTTTAATTAATTATAACCATTCAAGTATTCCAATTGATACAAAAAAAATACAATTTTAAAAATTGAGAATAGGTTTTGGAATTAATTCGTAGCGTTTTTTTTACAAAATAACGATTTATTTGAAATGAAAGTAAAAAATTACATTATTGAAAATACTGCCCATCGCTTGCCACTACTTTTTCCCATTTTTCAGGTAACTGTCAAATACCCCGTCGAAAAAACTCTTCGTCCTTGGAGGCAATCCATGAATCGATCCAATTTTGGCAATTCTCATAAGATGTTAATTTTTCCCCTGGTAAACCATGAGCCATTGATCGAAACAGGTGGTAATTCGAAGGGGCAATATCCGGAGAATACAACGGGTGGGTTAAGACTTCCCATTTCAATGTTTCCAGGTATGTTTTCACTGGTTTTGCCACGTGAAGTCGAGCATTGTCGTGCAGTAAAATAACTTTATCGTGCTTTTTGCTCCATTCTGGCCGTTTTGAAAAATACGATGTGTTGTAAAAAACACCTAATAACAGCTGATTTATGATAAATTCGTTTCTGGAGGTAAAAACAAAATACTGTAATAACCACGCCATCTCTTATCAAACGCTACGAATTAATTCTAACACCTAATATAAAATGGAGTAACTTATGTTCAAAAATCTTGGCTCTATTAAGAAAATGAAGAAAGAGTGAGAGATAGAGAGAGAGAGAGAGAGAGAGAGAGAGAGAGATAATATGGTAACCATCACAATTATTCCATTAACGCGATTGAAATATGGGATTTCGAACAAGGCCGCTCATATTCCTGACGACAAAGGATCCGCACGTGCGGAATCAGCGAATATCGATCGCTGACCCTCATCACCCAGCATCTCTCTCCTCTCCTCTCCTCTCTCCTCTCAAACACCTTCCCCGTTGCAATCAATGCGTACTCTTGAATTGATGATACCGGAAGAGAACGGATTTACGTCATGCTAAAGGAAGAATATATGCGGGAAGGTGTGAGACATTTCTTTAAAATACACGTCTGTGAGATATATTTAAATATCAAGTGTCATTATTTTATCTGTAACTACTTATGGTACTGACAGATGGTTCTAAACATTCTTTTTTTTCATAGAAATTAAATAAGTAAAAATAAAAAACATTCTTTTGTAATTATTGACACTTTAATAGGCAATTTTTTGATTGTAGTTTTATCAAATTAATTTTGTATTGATTTAAAATAAATTAATAAATTCTTGAATAAATATTGCCAGACCTGAGGCAATGTTTTACCATGCAAATTGTGAGACTATTAAAGTGTTAAACACATACATGTATGTTTAAGTATGTAGTCTGAAGAATATGGTATTCTATTGTAGATGAAGAATTCCCAATTGAATTGGTTTAACGCGTTTTATCGTGTTTTCGCTTAATTAATTCTCTCCTCTCTCTCTCTCTCTCTTTCAATGTATGCTGATTTTTCTGTTTATTTTTCTCACGACTCTATAACGATACGATGAAAATGATTTTCCATCTAGGCGTTATAAATTCTCTCTTTTCTTAGCATAGTGTGACCATAATACTTCTACTACTACCATTATATTTCATACTACTACTACTACAGTGTATGTATGAAATATAATACCGAATGGTGTGTGGTGTTTCTTTGAACTTAAAGGGGTCTGACTAGAGTACTTTTCCATAACGCCTGTAAATCCCCTTGCGAATTTACTGAACAACTCCCACGAGAGAAAGTGAGTAAGAAAGAGAGAGAAAAAAGAAAGAAAGAGAGCATGAGATCACCGTTTTCGGTCGAATGTTTTCAACCTCGGGGGGGTTAATGAGCCCGCGCGATATAAAGTCCAGGTGGTTAATAATATCTCGAGAGAGTGTATGCGGCAACCATTGAGGACTATTCACAGCCATATACCTATCCACGTAAAGAGAAAGTAAACCAGTATGTGTGTGTCTGTGTGTGGTGTGTATGCACATGTGAGAAATTAATTTTCAGAGAGAGAACGTTGGTATTCGTTATTCATTTTTTCTGCTTATGAACAATTCCTTTTTTCTCCTTGAAAACAAAAATCTGAATGAGACTTTGCTTGTTACATCTTCGTTTATATATTTTTATTTTTTTTATGCTTTTGTTTAAACTTTTGCAATTTTTTCATTTCGCAATTAAAAAGGAAATTAATCGAGAAATTAATTTACCATATATTACTTTTTTGATAATATAATCGTTCAATATTTTGTACGGAATCATGAAAATAATGTTATTTATTATTATTTACAATTTATCTTTTATCTGTTAACGTTACATTTAAAAACTTAAAACATTTTATGGCTTTTTTTTAACATGTTGACTGCCACGGTACTTTCAAGGATTCCGGTCTCAGATTCCGATTTAATTTAATCATATTTTATTATTAAAAATTTTAATTAAAGTACATATAAATCATCAGAAAGGTTACAGAATGTTTTAGTTTGCTGACAAAATCCTGATTTTTTCTTCCCTTTCCAGATGCCAACTATTTATATTTACACTGTTAATCTACGATTTTTGTCATTGTTGCACAAAATTGATCTGTAAAGAAGCAGAGAGATAACTGGTATCTTGCAGTTGGCAGTCAACGTGTTAATAAATCTTTATTTGTAGGCATTTTTCCGAATTTTTATGGAAAACCTGCCTTGTTAGACCTATTCTTAAGAATGGTATGCATTCTTCTATTCTTAATTTTAGACCTATTTGTATTCAAAGTGTTATTTCTAAGATTCTGAAAAGCTTGCTGCTTTGTTCAAGAATATTATTATTAATCAACAGCATGGTTTTGTTTCTAAGAAGACTACTAAAACTAATTTAACAGAGTACTACAATTTTCTTACTACTAATATAGAAAAAGGCTTTCAAGTTGACACTGTGGATTTTTGCAAAGCTTTTGACACTATTGATCATTTTACGCTCCTTTCTAAGCTGCATTTGCTTGGTCTTAATGGCTGTGTTCATTCATAGTTAACCAATTTTTTATCTTGCAGATCTTGAATTGTTAAATTTAATAACTCTTTTACAAAAGAAATTAAAGTAACTTCAGGTAATTCACAGGGTTCTTATCTTGGACCTGGTCTTTTTATTCTTTTTGTTAATAATATTCCTCATATTTTTCAGAACTCTAAATTTCTTCTTTAAACTGATGATTTAAAGAACTTCACATGTATTAACAGCACCAATAGTGATTATATTTTGCAAGTTGATCTTAACAGACTTTATAATTAGTGTCTGTAATAAATTATCTCTCAATTTATCTAAATGTTATGCTATTCACTTTAATTGTAAGAAACATTTTTAAATCTATAAATATTTTATCAATTCTTATAAATTATCTTCATTAGACTCCATTAGTGACCTTGGCATTATTTTCTGTGCTAATCTTTCTTAAAATTATATTACAAAAATGTTATATCTCATAGTTTCTGTACTCTTGGACTTATCTTTAGAACTTCTAAGCATTTTAATAATACAAATACATTAAAAATTCTTTATTGTCAATTGGTTCAGCCGATTTTGGAATATGGCTAGTGTTATTTGGTCTGTGTATAATATTACCCGATACTTATTACATTGAAAAAGTTCAACATAAATTTAGAAGACTTGCTGTCAAATATAGCAGCTATTCTATGCCTTTCAAGTGTCATAACTGTGATTCTATTCTAAACCTTATGCACTTATCCACGTTGAGTAAGAGAAGAATGATTACAGATATTATTTCTTTTTGCAACATTGTTAAAAATCTTATTAATTGCCCTGGTATCATTAATATCTTATCTCTGAATGATCCATTTAAGAACTTAAGGTATAATGAATTATTTTATATTGAACCTCATCAAACCTCTTATGAGTACTTTAGTATTTTTAATAGAATGTTTTCGCATGTTAATCTTTACTGTCAACATTTCGATATCTTCTCTGAATTAATTGTTATCTTTAGAAATATTCTTCAATGTACGTTATATTTTTTTAGTTTTTATCATTTCTTAATCTTCTATAATTGTGTTTTCTTTTTTCTTTTTGTACTAATAGGTTTAACTCATAATATAAATTAAATTTAAATACCGATCAAGCCAATGTTCGTCACAACAAAGTTTATCTTTCTTCTTCACCTTTCTTATCATAAAAAATTAGAACAATTTTTCTTACTAATGGATGTTAAATAACAGAGAAGCATTGTGATATAGAAAGTTGACGGATCGTGCTATTAATGTCGAACGAACGTTAAACGGATCGCTTACATGAGGATAGATAAAGTGGTATTGGGTTCATATCATTGGAAAGATGACTCTTATAATACAAAATTAATAATTATACATATAAAATAATTGTTAAAATATTATTATATATGATTTTTATTAGGTGTTGGATTTAATTCGTAGCGTTTTATTATTAAAAAATAACGATTTATTTGAAATGAAAGTAAAAAATTACATTATTGAAAATACTGCCCATCGCTTGCCACTACTTTTTCCCATTTTTCAGGTAACTGTCGAATACCCCGTCGAAAAAACTCTTCGTCCTTGGAGGCAATCCATGAATCGATCCAATTTTGGCAATTCTCATAAGATGTTAATTTTTCCCCTGATAAACCATGAGCTATTGATCGAAACAGGTGGTAATCCGAAGGGGCAATATCCGGAGAATACAGCAGGTGGGTTAAGAATTCCCATTTCAATGTTTCCAGGTATGTTTTCACTGGTTTCGCCACGTGAGGTCGAGCATTGTCGTGCAGTAAAATAACTTTATCGTGCCTTTTGCTCCATTCCGGCCGTTTTTCCTTCAATGCACGACTCAAACGCATCAATTGTAACCGGTAGCGATCCCCAGTGATGGTTTCATTGGGTTTTAACAATTCATAATAAACTACATCTTGTTGATCCCACCAAATACAAAGGAGGAGCTTAGATCCGTGAATATTGCGTTTTGCCACTGATGATGATGGTTGTCCGGGCTTAACCCATGATTTTCTACGCTTAGGATTGCCATAATGTATCCACTTTTCATCACTAGTAACAATACGATGTAAAAAACTTTTTCTTTTGTGCCGTTCCTGCAAAAACACTTTATTTGGGATAAACCTCAGCATATTTAAATAATAGTAACATGATTTTATTAACAATTAAAACATAATATTTGTCGTAAAAATAAAATCTTGTTAGAGCTGGTTTACGATAAATTTGTTTCTAAAGGTGAAAACAGAATACTTTAAAACTCATGTCATCTTTAGTATAATGCTACGAGTTAATTCCAACACCTAATAATTAATATTATTTTAATCAACGACAAATATTTATAATTCGTACAAGTAATAAATACACACACATATATATGTGTAATTTAATTTAATAAAATGTTATTTATGCATACAATACTGCACTTTTATATTTCCAATATACAATGCATGTATACGAACTCTAACAGAGAATCTAAAAACTTTCGTTATAAAGGAGGATAAACGTCTTCCGATTTTCGTGTTCCAAGAGAATCCTGGCCGGGCCGTGACGCTCCATAAATTCGTTCGTGATAAAAATCTTGGAATTAGTATTCCGAGTGGCGTGTCCAGAGTTTCCAGCACTTAAGTTTCAAATCGTAGATCGAGAAGATTTCCAAAGAGAGAAAAAGAGATAGAAAGAGT
>JACGTP010000120.1:0-20228 GCA_023678845.1 Mischocyttarus mexicanus | reverse complement strand
GTCATATTCATTCTGGGAGGTGAGGTTTACTTTTTGTTTCAGTTTTGTGAGTGTTATTAATTGATTGTTATCAAAACCATTTACGGATTAATTATCACTATCGTCTTTATTGCAAGTACTTAAAGTTTCTATAAATGAAACTATAACCAGAACTTCTGGCGTAATTGCTTTCCAATCACTATTCTGTTTTCTTACTTCCCCTCTAGTAGACGTTAAATTTGCCTAATTCGTCATTTTTATTGTCGATAAATATTCTGATAAACAAACCTGCCTGGTCCTGGCACTAACAAACCTGCCTGGTCCTAAACTCGGTGAATGCAGAGTGTCCACAACAGGCTTAGCTTTACTACTTTTATTCATTCGTCAGTTGAAACGTAACAAAACAACAAAGTGGATAAATGCAATGAAATTATGTTTATTGTTCCTTTTAAAATTCTTTTTATAATTTAGAAATTTTAAGAATAATTTAGAAAGTTTTCGATAATAACAAAAAAATGTTACTGTAAACATTTTTCTCAGGTTATTTTAAAATTTCTTCGATCTCGTCTCGTTAATGAAGATCGAAGTCGACACGGTTAATGGCTGCGATAGACGATGGCAAGTAAGCCGTCTCTTGGTTATATACACAAGTATAGGCTAGAGGAAAACTAGAGGGAAAGAGAAAGAGAGAGAGGGATGCTACGATGAGATTCATTATAATTTCCGTCAGCTGTCACCCATCCGGCCCGAAACCTCGACTCATCTTTATAGAATTTTGATAACCGTCACTGACTTCCACCTGATTCTATTATAACACGATTATTCGATTATTATACAATTTTCCCTAACAAACCCCGTTTTCCTAACGTTTCATTTAATGAATTTTATATCGCTAACGTCATTATGAGAGTAGAAATATTAAATAAATGTTCATATATCGTCTATTTTCACCAAAAAATCACTAATAAAGATTTTTTTCTGATAATCTAATTTATTGATCGTCAAATTAAGTTGAAGAAAAATGATCATTTTTATTAATACTTTTAAATAAAACCATTAATATTTTATATGCATCAAAGAATACTTTTCGTTGATCATTTATGAAATATTTAAACAATGTTAAAACTGAATAAATAATTAGGATTTTTGAGTTAAATTTAGAGACAGATATGTAAGAAAAAGATTTGAATGTTGTAATAAAAATCTTAATTTCTTACTAACAATAAGATTTTAAAGAATTTATTTGTAAGTCTTACAGAAGGTAGACAAAGTTTGTTTTAAATTTTAACATTTCCGGATAGAATTTGTTAGAATCAGGTATACGTGTGAATGTGTAAATCTATGTGTCTGTCTGTGTATATGTGTGTGTGTGTGTGTGTATGCAGATACGATAAAACTGAAAATTTATGACTAGCTTGAAATATCGAAGACAGACGATGCAGAATCTTGGCGCCAGTTTTCTCATGGATTATATATTACCATCGTGTCGTATCTTTTTTAGAAAAATTCTTCCACATTTATCGGTGAATTGATTAATCGAACGATTCGAAAATAATTTAATTATTATTTAATAATCACTTTCTTGGTCGAAGAAAAATATTTTTGTTCGATTAATGAATTAATAATTATATTCTATTATTCACCAAAGAAAAGGAATTGCACTCTAATAACATTTATATTTAATTTAATTCTACATCTCTAGGGTTTTAAATCTAACTTCCTGGATAGTAATGGGATACCCTTATCTATAAAATGAAATTAAAAAATGAAATAATTTGTTATATTACATGCACAAATTCGTCTCGTTAAGCTTCTTCGTAACAAGAGAGATTAATCGTTGGAAGAACAATACATTCCGATTTTCTCTCTCTCTTTCACTCATTTTTTTCTTCTTTTTTTTTTTGTCCTATTCAAGTCATATCGTTCTGTTGCAATCGATATAAAATTGTCCCCGAGGCGGTACGATCTCGTATGGAACATAACGGTGCCGCTAACGATTCGACCAAACGAGAACTTTTTTCTTCTTTTTCTTTCTCTCTCTTTCTCTCACTTCTTTTTCTTTTTTTCTTTTTTTTTTTTTTTTTGTTAACTGTTCGAGTCCTGTTCAACCGCCTATTCGCCTACAGTCGAGAAAGTTCGACACAAAAATTGTCAGATTATTTTCACCGTTTCTTTGTGCGTTTGTTTTTCTCTCTTCTTCCTATCAAAATTTATCAGGATCATGATAACGAAAAAAAAAAAGGAAATAACTATCTTTTCTGACACTGAACACCTTTACGTGAACTTATTTCTACTACAGTGAATGATATAATTTGTCTTTAATAAGTTATATATTTTAGTATACAAATTATTTATATATTTAAGTATATATTTCGTATAACAAAAAAACTAATACTATTCAAACGTTAATTGTGTAACGTATTTGCTTGAATTTCCCATGGGCACCAAAAGTGACTATCAGAACGCATGAAATTTGAAAAACGGTATCGGTCGACCAGCGATGTAATTTCAGTAGGCACGTGCGTTGACAAATCTTTGAATGATTACGAAGTATAAAATATTTTTCTCTTTTATTATAAAACGAAAAATACACAATAAATATACCTAGAAAATATAATATTTTTATCTAAAGATTAGAGGAAATGTAATTAATGCGATAAAAAGAATATTGTAACGTGTGACGTGTTTTAAAGTTGGTCTGTTTTTGGTCAGGCTGTTATGCTTTTACCAGGGAGCGACCTAAAGAATTGTGACAGTAATGACGAGTGACGAGTGCAGAAAAGGATGCAGGATGAATGGAGTTACGATATTTGAAGTAGGAATTGGGATATAATCATATTTAGGAAGATAAAAGGATTATCAGTCCGAGTATTGTTCTTGTCCTATTGTCTAGAGTAAGGTTAACGATCGTCCAATATGATTATACACAGGTTAAAACAGATATCAACACAATATATCCCCTCTGGTTAATTAGATAAATAAGTTTATTCTTAATTTTTAACGAATTCTCTTCTTAACTATTCACTGATTTCACTGGTTACTGAGTGTGAACTTATACACAATTAAATGCAGACTTATCAATTAGACAGGATACAGACTTATTAACTAACACAGGATTTCAGACTTGTATGTTTGATACAGAATTACGGACTTATAAACTAATACAGGATAAAATCTAAGAACTGAAAAACTGAAGAATAATAGTAATGATGATGTCTCATGGCCTTTCGTCTTCCCTTTTATAGATAATTCTTGGTTTCCCCTCTCAGTCCGGCTACTTCCTAGCAAGACGAATCAACTCCAGGAAAATGCACTTCTTCTCCCCAATTGGCTAATTAGATGACGCCTACGATTCTTATTGGGTCGGGTAGCTAACACCAGAAGACTGCATTTCGGGGGTATAAAGTCCAGAGGGTATTCGGACCTAAGATACGAATATTTACACAGGATAGCTTGGATAGTTTATAGTTTTTAAGGCCGAAGGGATTGATGTAGTTTTTAGGAATTGGAGTATCGCTCGGTCTCTTTTTTCTACTCTTCTAAGAGGTGCCAACACGTGGGAAAGATCGGCTAGTCCCTATCTTATTGCATCAACTCGTCATTGGGTGCATGACCCACGTTTTAAGACGAGGAAAATATCGTGCGCAGAAGAAAAAAATAGAAAAAGTCTTTGGACGTAACAGTCTAAAGTTCTAGTGCAAAGGCATGAATTTTAGGTATTTTATCAGACGCAATAAAACTTTTCAGAATTTTTTAAAAATAGTAAAAATTTAAATTTTAGTTTAATTTTTGTTATTGCGATAGAGTAATGTATAGACGATGCTTACATTAAATTTTAAGTAAATTGGTTCAGTAGAACTTGGAATATCGTGACAAGAATCTCAAAAAAACTAGTTTCGAGAAAAACGTTTCTTAAGTTTTGATTATTCATTCGTATCAGATTAGATGCCACGTCATTAAAATACCTATAACTCCGAAAATAGTTTGAATTTTGAAAAATCCTTTTAACTACGTATTCTTAAATGTTTAAGCTTTAAAAATATGAAGAAAAAAAATTGATTTTTGCAAATTTCTAGATCAGAATACTTCCATAACTTTAACTTGTTTATATTCTTTTTTGATTTGCATAGTACTCGGTATAAAGAAATAACTTATGGATTTCAAATAAATTATATCGTTTGTTAGAACAAAGGGAATACCTTTTTCCATTTCGAAAGATATACATAAAACATAAAAAAAACTGTAATATTATGTAAGGAAGAGTGTGATTTACCTGTCAATACCACTAGCTTCTATAACCGTTCTTGAAATATCTCGTTAAAATGGATTTAAGAAAATGCTGACGTCCTTTCTACGATACACCCTTTTTAGTTCTTTCAGGAAAAGGAATATATATATACAAGGAACTGAAGATAAAATACTTTTGTCTTGAAGTATCCTATTCGAAAAGAACCTTTTGAAATACTGATTGTATGTATTTAAAGAATACTCAAAGAGTTTTCTGTTTTATTTTAAAATACACAATCTATCAAAGAAATTTTGAACAAAGAACATGTTGATTCGATAAAACTAATACTAATTAAAATAAGACAACTGAGCTTATATAATAATAATAATAATTTATAAATGATGTATCTCTTATTTTGTAAGATATTTAAAGAATTTTTGAAGAGTAATATTTTTGAAGGAAAAAATTTTGAACTCCAAGGTAAAAGAAGAAGATTCTTCAGTTTCCTATCAAAAAGTCAGTAGAACAAGTAACATGCTAATCCGACAAAAGCAATGCAAACTGTGCTGAACGACTTAACGTTGATTCGTTTTGACAAGATTCTGTCAGAGAATCCGAGAGGGAGTCGCAAGCTGTTACGTGCCGATCACGACAAACGTTGAGTGGATTTCTATGTTACTCCTTCAAAGTTACCCTTCCATCTCTCATTTTGACCACCCCTTGCATCTATCTTCCTATGTTTATCTCTCTTTCCCTTTGTCTACTACCCCCAGTAGAATGCTTTCATTCAAACCCCTTTACTCATTCATCAAACACTATACGTTTACACATACCTAGTATACTCATTCGGTTATATTGTAACAACTTCGTGATGTCCTGATACTAATTCACCACTGAAATCACAAATATTGGATTGGTTTGATAGGTATCGGTATTTTAGCTTTTCCTACCATATTTAACTCACTATAATGGTTATGTACATATATAACTTTGAAATCTCATACGCCCACTTAACCATATATGAACACATATTATAGTACTGTGACGTTTGGTCACGATTTTCAATATTATTTTTTCAAAGTATTACAAACAACTAAAGTGTGAGACTATTACCAGTAGTTTATATAAAAGTTCTATTAAACAATATTTAATAATCTATATAAAAGACTAATTAAACAATATTAAGTACTTTATGCAAAAGGTAAATCAACCAAAAATTCTAGAAGTTAATATAAAAATTAATTCCAACAATTCCTAATAGTTTAACTCAAAGATTGTTTTAAGAAATAGTCTAAAGACTAAACAGGCTTAGTTTTACTACTTTAATTCATTCATCAATTGAGGCATAACGTTAAATATATTATATTACATACAAATATTATTATAACATATATATGAACATATAAATTAGCATATTGTGGCGTCAAACCACGATTTACCATATTATTTTTTCGCAGTAATACAACTAAACGATGAGTGATACCATTTCCAGTAGTTTTTATAAACGTTCAATTAAACAATATTTAGTGATCTATATTAAAAACCAATAAAACAATATTTAGTAGTTTATACAAATTGCAGATCTAACCAAATACTTGTAGTAAATATAATAATTAATAACAACAATTCCTAACAGTTGAACTAACTGTTTCAAGAAATAGTTTAAAGAAAGGTCTGCCTGGTTTCAGTTAAACTCGGTGAATTCAGAGTGGCTACAACAGGATTAGCTTTACTACTTTAATTTATTCGTCAGATGCAATTCGCATAAACAGTACAATTAAAAATTCACATACAATTGTATTATTTTAATCTTATTTTGGAGGACATTCATTTCATATACGAGGTGTGTTCAAAAAGTAAGGTGACTTTTCGAATTTCTCAGGCAACGTACGTTCGATTATCGATTTTTTTATTTTGTTATGTTGGTACACTTGTCTCGAACATATGTCCACAATTTCAGTTATATAGCATATTTAGTTTGTTTGTGAGAGACATAAAGGTTAGAAGTGTTGTGCGTGGGTCGGTGATTTTCTCGCAGGGAAATGATAAAAAGGTAAATTCGATCAAATATGTATCTATTTGATCATGCATATATATATGAATCAATCGATTATTTTCCATATGATAATACCGAGATCCTTTACAAAGGCATTTCACTTTTCGTGTCGATCGAAGATTGCCGATACTCTCATAAAAGTAGTTTCACTTGAAAATAGAGAAAGAAGTAACAGAGAATAAGGAAAAGGATTTTTTCGGTGAAGGGAAAAGGATTTTCGGTAGGACGAATTCGTTGTCGATTCATGAGATATGACGTTTCCTGAGTGCCGTGTATACAAACGTAAACGAAGTAGCGTCATGCGTCATGGCATGCTCGCACACTTTCTGCATTATTCATAGGCGTCGGCCGAAAGAGCCACGTTCACGTCGTCCCACCAATCCCCCCACACCTTCACCCATACCTTCTCTCTATGCATTTACTACCTAGGGCTATACTATGGTTATATACATTCACAAAGCATATATTTCCTAGTATCTACTACTAAGCTAAGTCCGTACGTAAATGTGTTACTGCACAAGAGCAGCTAGCAAGTAGCAGCGCATGTGCCACTACGTCAGATCTGCAAGTGTAAAACGGGATCATCTTATTATGCGTTAGACGTAGAAAATATGCGGTTTTTTTTACCTTCTTACCTTTTTCCTTTATCCCCCTTATCATTTAGACATAACAAAACTTACACGTTCTTAACCTACACGTTCATTTTTGTAAAAAAAAGATGTTATATTAAATTTGACAATTTGAGATGATTTTTTTAAGAGATTAATATTAAACTTGTTCGGAATTTCTATTGGATTACAAGATCGCAACTCGAATTGTCAAATTTTCTATTATTTATGCGCATACATATATTTGTATTCCTTCTTTCCGACGAATCAACGACGAACAGATGTTTCTGACAAATACACCAGGTCTGTACAAATTCTTGGATATTTTACCGATATTCTTTTTCATTGTACGAAACCGTGAATCTCTGCACGTTCAGAGATAAAACAAAAGAAATATCGCTTGAAACTGTACTCAAAAATCTGTTGTGTCGACTGGAAAATGTTTACTGCGTGCTGACCGAGAGCTTTTCAAGTACCTCGAAACATTTCGAAAATTCAACTTGTTCAATTCTTTTTTTTTTTTACATTCTTTCTGGAAGGTGTAAATTCCAATTAGTTTTGTGTTTTGTCAATGCTGACAGAATCATTCGAGTTATCGAATTTCTGATGTTGTGATTTACCGTCACAATTTTTCATTGTTTTCGCAGTAATACAACTAAACCACGAGTAATATTATTTAATAAAACAATACTTTGTAGTTTAAACAAAAGACAGATCAACCAAATTTTAATAATTAATATGAATATTAATAACAACATTCTTAGTTGTTCTAATTTAATTCATACGTCAGTCGTGGCGTAACACACGTATCATCGATAATATTTAATCATTAATTAAGATTCGTTAGGACTGTTTAGAAGACGTGTAAATGAATATCTTTGTGGTAAATAATGAAAAGTTGATTTATTTCTAAAAGTGATACCGTTGGATCGAAGTTATTTAATTGTCAACCATATAGATCCAACACACACACACACACATACATAAAATATGTGTGAGTGTGTGTATGTACTTGTGGGAGAGAAAGGATTGCTGTAATTAATAACGAATTAACATCATAGAAGCAGTTATGAGAGAGGAACGATGAAAGCTGAAGTTCAGTGACTAATGGCCTACATCGTGGCAGCCTTTTACAGGAGTTACAAAAAAAAAAAGAATAATAGGGAAAAAGAGAGAAAGAGAAAGAGAGAGAGAGTATTCTCTCTTTTATAGGCAACATGCAAGAGTAATCTCCCGCATCGGAAAAATTTAAATAATATGTAGAACGTCATTTAATTGCATCTCGACTTTAGAGATTTAAAAAATAATAAAAGTAAAAAAAAAAAGAATAAAGAAGAGTAAGATAAAAGAAAGGAAGGAATCCCACGGTAAACGAGAAGACTGTTAAAGAAAATCTCAACTTCTTTTAGTAGAATATATTTCCTTCGCTTACGAAGAGAACAGCAAGGATTTGCATATTGGATACGGAACTTGCAAGCAGCACCAGCTGTCCTTACTACCCTCTGTCCAACTGCTACTTCATTTCTTTTACTTTGTAAACCCTTATACACCTTTCAACGACTACTAACCCATCCTCACTTTCTTCCTACAATTTCTTTTTTATCCTAGAACAATAAAGTGAAATTTGATTTTTGTTGTTCTCTCTTTTCAGTCGTGTTTGCTATTGACCAATTTTTTGTTGGTTTGTTTGTTATTTAAATTATTTAATACAATTTTTATTCAACTTGATATTTCGATATATTTTCTCAACTAATTGGTTATTGAATTTTTTTATACGAGTATTACAATATTATGAATTTCATTTAAATAATCATGATTATAAATAAATATTGATAATAATCAATAATATTTTCTTTCAATAAATATAATATCAGATATTTTATTCGAATAAATATCATCCTTTCTATTTATAATCTAATAAATTAAATTCTTTTTTTTTTCCTTCCCCCCCAATTAAATGAGAAGAGTAGAACACTTTACGTCCATTTTAGTCTGGTATAGTTCTCTGGTATATTGAATATTCAAGGAGTAAATTATATTCCTCAGTTTCAACGATAAAAGTCGCATTCCCTGTAAATTACGAGAAAACCTCTTTTTATCGTTCGAGTCACGTTCGATTCTATTTATGACGACGAATAACGAGAAAAGCACCAACACCACCACCTTTTCTATTACTTACACAATATACTCTTAGTGTCACGATTTAGTCCAGCTTTTGAATATGTTAACTACCGAAACAATTACTCACGGACATGTTTTTTGAGCCTGCTTTACTTTGATTGTGTTTTCTTTTATTGTCTGACCCAATTCGTTCTATTCTATTACCACTACAAGTATTTCTACAGTTGCTGTTGTATACTATAATAATTAATAATATTATAATTATATATATTAGGTTGTCAAGTATGAAATAGAGCAAATTTCATGTTATTTATTTCAATCGCACATAACCTCATTTAGACGCCGTATTTCGGCATAATTTGTTCTTCGTGCGAAAGGTACATCTTTTCCTCTTTCTAACTCACTTTTAACTCATTTGAAACAGTTTTTTTGTATATTCGATTAAGTGAGACCATAGAAATCAGCGAAATTCATGTGTAGATGAAGTATGAGTTCCATCATGGAATCATACCACAGCAGGTAGTCGTTAATATCAATAGTGTGTTCGGTATTCAAGTGGCTACAAACGCGACTGTAGCTCGTTGGTTTAGAAAATTTCGTTCGGGAGATTTCGACTTGTCTAATGAACCACGTGGTTGACCCAAGACTCAGGTGGTTAATGTCGTCCTGAAAGCCACTGTGGAAGCGAATCCCAACCAAAGTGTACGTGAATTATCATTAATGTACAATGTATCAAAGCAAACAATCTTGACTCATTTGGCATAAATCGGTAAAGTGAAAAAGCTGGACAAGTGGATACAACATGAATTGACCGATGCACAGAAGGAACGAAGACTCGACACATGTCTTGCACTTCTTTCTCGCAACAAAGCCGAACCATTTCTCAATCGAATTGTTACGTGTGATGAAAAATGGATCATGTACGATAATCGTAAGCGTTCATCGCAATGGTTGGACAAAGATGAACCACCAAAACACTGTCCGAAACGAGACATTCACCAGAAGAAGCTGATGGTCACTGTTTGGTGGTCTGGCTCAGGTGTCATCCACCACAGCTTTATGGAACCTGGCCAATCGATCACGGCGGATGTCTACTGTTATCAATTAGACGAAATGATGAGAAATCTTGCGATTAAATAACCAAAATTAGTTAATCGGATGACTCTAATCCTCCTGCACTACAACGCTTGACCACATGCCGCACAAATGACCGTGTCAAAGCTACAAGAGTTGAAGTTGGAAACTCTCCGTCACCCACCGTACTTGCCAGACTTTACCCTCACTGACTATCATTTCTTTCAAAATTTAAACAACTTTATATCTGGAAAAAAAATTCAATTCCGCACAGGCTGTCAAAATGGCGTTTCAAGAGTTCATCGACTCCCGTGATCCAGGCTTCTACAGCAAAGGAATAAATGAGTCTCCTCTAAAATGGCAAAAGTGTATCGACAATCTGGGCTCATACTTTAATTAAAAATAAAATGTTTCTATTAGGAAAAAAAATTGAATTCAATTATGTGCATTGTTTGCTCTATTTCATACTTGACAACCTAATATATATTTCTTTTAATTTTATCAACTCGTAGGATAGATATTTTTCTATGTCAAAAAATAGATAAACGTCATACTGATTTACGTTGGGTAATAATAGCAGGAGTTAGAAGGGGAAATATTATTTCTCTACGATATAAAAATTCATTTCCGTGAAAGTTAATTACAAGTTCCCGACAGAAGGACGGAAAACTCGTAACACTACGGGTGAGAATAATAGCTGGATTAATTAGGTAACCGTATAATCACCATAATAATACGGTGTGGTTGCCGCTAATGAAATTCACGGAATGAGTACCGGCCAAACATTGACGTACTACGTTTCAATTAATTGTTTGCCTGTGACGAATCGTTTATTCTTTCTTTTTTTCTTTCCCTCCCTCTTCTCTTTTTAATCTTCTTCGCATCAGGGTTGAAATTTTACGTTTCAGATGTCATTTTCCGTACTGGATTAGTCATTTTAATTATTAACTAAATTAACTGATATTAATATTTAACTTAATTGCCGAGTACGATAAACTATGGAAAAAATTGTAACTATCGATAATATTAACAAACGTTATCTAACGTAAGAGTAAATAACACACGCGTGTACGTATAATCCGTACGTACTAACACCTAAATTAATTAGCTGATCGTATAATTGTGGTAATACTCTGTTAGTACGGTCTTGTTCCAATGTCACGTTCCTGCTCTGCTTTAGCCGATAATTGAATTTATTCGTACGGTTCGTTTGCAGTAACGAGCATATATGATAAAGTATCTTAACTGTGAGTTTAATTGTTTCCCGTGTATGAGAGTTTCCTATAAAACGGGATATTATAGTTATTCATATCAGAAAGAATAAATGATATTGAAAAAATTATCAGATATATATATGAACTAATTTAAAGTAAATTAGTATCCTGTTACTCTTGCCCCTATTTTATCTTATAAACCCTTATTAAACCTTTCAATGACCCTTAACCATTCCAAGTTATTATATTTCTATTGTATTATATGAAAATATTTACATGAAAGCTTCTAAGATTGAATTTTATATTTTTTTGTAGAGTTTAATCCTATAAAATAAAGTAACAAATATATATTTCTATTAAATCGATTGTCTAATAATTGAAATAATACTATTCTCGTATATGAATACACGATGTTTAAATAAATTTTCTTTGATAATTGTGTGAAAAGAGAAGAAGAGTTTGTGAGTGAGAGAGAGAGAGAGAGAGAGAGAGAGAGAGAGAGAGAAAAGTTCTCTTATCCTAATCCCCAGAACTGGGAGGACACAAGAGCTTTTCGTAATCCCTCGAAGCTAATCGTGTTGGTTTCGTTGGGATTTCAAGTGGCATGATTAATTTCAAGGACTTATAACGTGTGTCCTTAACAATAAATGACATACAATTACTAACAAAACTTGAATTCATGGTGATGTATATTGGATATTTATTACAATGGTAATTTATATAAATAATTACGTTATTTATGTATTTAAATATAGATTGACGTGAAACAATTGAGAATGAGCGAATGAATGACGCTCGTTTACAGCATTTATATCGATGAAACGATAAAACGTCGAACAACGAACATTTTAATCGTTTCCCTTTTCCTTTGTTCGCTTTAACTTGTGAAAAATGGGGCTCTCGAGTGTCTATCAGGTCGTTATCGAGTTAAATAACGCGAAATAACGTTTTAATATCAAATTGATGGATTACATGTCATTTAATAATTATACCAGGGTTCAGTTACTATGATAGTAAATTTAGAAATATTTCCGATTAGATTCATTAAATAACATTGACATTTTATTAGATATATATACATTTGTATAATAGTAATGATACGTCCCAACTGATGCAGGAATAACGTAAAAAAACTAAGCCTGTTGTGGACACTTTGCATTCACCGAGTTTAGCCAAGACCAAACTGGTTCGCTTATCCAAATATTAAGCAACAATAAAAATGACGAATTAGGCAAATTTAACGTCTACTAGAGGGGAAGTAAGAAAACAGAATAGTGATTGGAAAGCAATTACGCCAGAAGTTCTGGTTATAATTTCATTTATAGAAACTTTAAGTACTTGCAATAAAGACGATAGTGATAATTAATCCGTAAATGGTTTTGATAACAATCAATTAAGAACACTCACAAAACAAAGACACAAAAGTAAACCCCATCCCCCAGAATGAATATGACAAAGCTAGCACCTGCACGAACAACAAGAAAAGAGTAACAGCTTCCAACCCGAGTGCATATTAGCTCCTCGCTTAAATAGGTTTTTATCTCATCTTAGGAGGGGATGACATAGGTCCCATTCTATGACGTCAGCTAACCCAAGCTTCCCCCGGTCGGTACTTTCGGCCTTGCGTTACACCTACATTTCTAATACATCTATGGGATTCGTTCCCAGTGTTTACATTTCCAATCTATCGCAAGGTAAATGCTAACGCTGCAAGGGTGCAGGCACGTCTGTTAGGCACGCGTCAAAATTTTCTGGTCTAGATGTAGTTGTAATCTGAGGTGCATTGGTGCCTATGTTCCCGAAAATTCTAGCTTCTTGCAAGGGTTCCTTTGTAAGAACGAAGAACACTGGTGGATACCGGACACTTAACGTCTTGCCTCTTATTTTAAACATACATACTTTTACTTTTAGTTTCAACGCTCTTCATTCTTTTAGGTTCATAACTTGGACTCTGATTCTATTTCTTATTTATGCTAACTGATATGGTCATAAGAGAGGGCATGTGTCACCAAGCTGATGATTTCTAAGAAGTGTTTTTGAAGGCTGATAATTTATGTTTTCACTTTCACTTGGGAGTGATATTCTTGCAGAGAGTTTATCTTGATTATTAAAAGAAATCTTATATTCTCTTTTATATATTTATTTATCAATTCGGTTTAATATTCTTTTACTGAAGTTACTAATATTGTTTAATAAATCTTTTATTTAAATTATTAGGGATTAATGGTATTAATTTTTATATTAACTTCTAGAATTTTAAGTTAATCTGTCTTTTGCATAAAGTACTTAATATTGTTTTATTGATCTATTATATAGAGTACTTTGTACTGTTTAATTGAACTTTTATTTAATCTACTGGAAATAGTCTGACTCATTGTTTAGTTGTATTACTCCAAAAAAATAATATGGAAAATCCTAAAGGGACCTCACAAAATGTTAAATAATTTTTATTGAAAACAAATTATGCTATATAAAATATTTGTTACATATATATTTATAATTTAATTGACTGACATACTTAATAATATTTGATATGAGACTATAACAAAATTTTGTGTAATACGTCTAACCATCCATAGTAATCGTAGTAGTCGTTTTCGTGGAGAGCTGATGCTGACGATAAATAATGTCAACGTCGATAGGGTTCGTTGCTCGTTGATCTTATTTACGCTTCGACCGAGTAACCCTGATTTAGAAAGAGAGTATGAGAGTGTTGGTTGGTCAGCGCACACGCGCACACGCGTTTGCTCGAACGAACAAACGGCTAGCGATAAGCCCTAAACTGGTAATCAAAGTGATCGATCGATCAAACGCAACGCTTAAACCTGGTTGGTTCGTTACTGCCTTGTTAGCAAAAGGGTCTAACCCTCGACGAATAGCGAATTTTCGAAAATCGATCAGTGTACTAGAAACTTAACTACGTATTCACCTAAGTAGATATACCTAACTTCCTACAACATAATTTGTTACATCGTTTCAAAATGATACGATACGTTACGATACTATGTAATACGATACGTTATCACCAAAAAATGAATTATTTCTATCACAATATTGTCTATTTTATCGTCAGATAATAAAATTACTTACAATTAGATCCTATCGATATTTACTTGTAAGTTAAACGATTAATCTCGTTTCTTCTCTTTTGGGTAAAATACAAAAAAAAAAGAAATAAATTGCTTTCGTGAAAAGTCCTTTAATAAATCAGCGTGGAACAGTTTTGCAGTTTTAAAAATGCGAATCACGTACCCAACCATGCTACGTACTCCCAGTAACTATGAATATCGAATCGGCGAGAGGAAAAATCGGTGAACGTGAGGAAGAAGGGTTAGGGGAGGGTGCACGTGTTTTGCCCCTATTCGAAGTAACGTAACTCGCGCGTAAAATCATCCCTTATTCGCGCTTCTTTTCATCGGAACTCTTCGACCACTTTCCAGTCTGCACAATCACCCCACCCTCGACGTATCCTTTTTTTTCCTTTTCCACCTTTTCCTCCCTGTCCAGCCTGGGGGTTAGATTCGACTTTAACTTCGGGGTAAAGAAACGGAGTACGAACTCGTTAAAACTTCTTCCACTTTTTCCATCGAGACCCCATACTTTCCTATCGATAAGATTCCTTTTTCTGTTTTTTTTTTCTTTTTTTATCAGAAGTGTCTCTTTCCTGCGAACAAAAATAAAAAATCTGAAGAATCATCTCTCTTTGGATTTTATTTCCCTTTTTTGAAGAAGAAAAGTAAAAAAAGAAACCAAAAAAAATTGTATACTACTGTTACGTCCTGTGACGTGTTTTAAAGTCTGGTTTGGTTTTGGTTAGGCTGTTAAGCCTTTACCAGGGAATGACCTGAAGAATTGTGACAGTAATGACGAGTGACGAGTGCAGAAAAAGATGCAGGATGAATGGAGTTACGATATTTGAAGTAGGAATTGGGATATAATCATATTTTGGAAGATAAAAGGATTATTAGTCAGAGTATTGTTCTTGTCCTCTTGTCTAGAGTAAGGTTAACGATCATCCAATATGATTATACACAGGTTAAAACTGATATCAACACAATATATCCCCTCTGGTTAATTAGATAAATAAGTTTATTCTTAATCTTTAACGAATTCTCTTCTTAACTATTCACTGATTTCACTGGTTACTGAGTGTGAACTTATACACAATTAAATGCAGACTTATCAATTAGACAAGATACAGACTTATTAACTAACTCAAGATTTCAGACTTGTATGTCTGATACAGGATTACGGTCTTATAAACTAATACAGGATAAAATCTAAGAACTGGAAAACTGAAGAATAATAGTAACGATGATGTCTCGTGGCATTTCGTCTTCCCTTTTATAGATAATTCTTTGTTTCCCCTTTCAGTCCGGCTACTTCCTAGCAAGACGAATCAGCTCCAGGAAAATGCACTTCTTCTCCCCAATTGGCTAATTAGATGACGCCTACGATCCTCATTGGGTCGGGGAGCTAACACCAGATGACTGCATTTCGGGAGTACAAAGTCTAGAGGGTATTCAGACCTAAGATACGAATGTTTACACAGGATAGCTTGGATGATTTATAGTTTTTAAGGTCGAAGGGATTGATGTAGTTTTTAGGAATTAGAGTATCGCTCGGTCACTCTTTTCCATTCTTCTAAGAGGTGCCAACACGTGGGAAAGGTCGATCGGCTAGTCCCTATCTTACTGCATCAACTCGTCATTGGTTGCATGACCCACGTTTTAAGACGAGGAAAATATCGAGCGCAGAAGAAAAAAATAGAAAAAGTCTTGGAACATAACACTGTTCCTGAATAATATTGTATTTTTTGAATAAACGTATGTTATGGGAATAAAGAATTATATGTAACACATAATTAAAAAAATATATAATACATTTATGTAAAATGGGGGGGAGGGGGAATAAATGTTTGAGCGCGAGTGTAATTTTTTGTTCGAATAAATAGGAAGAGACAATTTTTGGAATGTAAAAACTCCAAGAGTGGATGGATGAAAAGTTAAGCATAATCCACAAAAGCTCGACAAAGTTATGAATTATCCTTTTTTTTTTATGATTATTTTCTTTCTTTTCTTTTTCTTCTTCTTTTTTTTTCTTTCATTGGCGTAGCCTGGATTTTATGAGGGAAAAAGAAGGAAATGATTTTTCGGTTTTGTCCTTTTTTTTTGAATTTTATTTTTCTTCGTTTTATAAAAAAGAACATAACCCGTGTCTACTACGTTGCTCGTTACTTCTGCACGTGCGCACGTGTGGCAGTAAAAAAAAAAAAGGAATAAAAACTGTGTTACCTGTCCCAGCGTTACCGCATTTGCATGTAAATGTGCTCTCTCTCTCTCTCTCTTTCTCTCTCTTTCTCTTTCTTTCTCTCTTTCTCTCTATTTCTCTTCTCACCCTCGCCATCATCATCGTCCAACAACGACGACGACAAAAAATAATTCACCTCTTGCCAGACGACGATGGCCTTTGCCATAAAACTGGCGTAGTCGAATGTTCTTACTCATCGATTAAATCCAATTTCGTGTGATTAGCATTTTAATCGTTCCGGTGTCTGCGGTCGGCAATGTTTTTTTATAATTTATGGAAAGATAAAAAATGATACTAGAAAATGAAAGCTTGAAAAAAGTATTATGCTGTTTGTATATGGACATGTATAATATATGTAAACGTGTGTGTGTGAGTGTGTGTGTGCATATGTTGAATAAAAATCTCATATTATTACATACGGGCATATATCTTTTTACTTTTTATGTTGAAAGACATATTGAGTTGGCTAATAAATACTGTCGAAATTTTCAATACTTTACATGCAAATTGGGTTACATCCACTATTACAGGATTTATTTATTAGGCAATAATTAATATTGGAATTTTTGAGTTATTTTTATTATTTATATAATAATTTTTCTTTTATAATTAACCGATGAGAGAAATTGACAGATTGATGAAAAATGATGAAATATATTTAAACCTTATTCGAAGATAGAAATATTCTAACTCGCATTTAGGAATGAAACATGCGTTCCAAACAGATCCTGTACCGACTTTGTCAGATCATCCAATTAGTTTCCAAGCTGTCCTTGGAACCGGAAATTACAATGTACTGTCAGCGACAGCCACAAAAGGCAAAATGAAAATCTGGCTAGGCTTTACAAGGGAGATGTTACTTGGTCTTCTCTAAAATATCCTAAACGACTAAAGAGAGAGAGAATATGTAAAGGGATGTAACAGAAATATGTAAAACAGGGATAGGTAGTGAAAAATAGGAATTCATATAAAATGTACATGCATAGAATGATATGTTCAAAAACAAATTGTTTTACATATTACATACATTGCACGACCGTTGTTTTTGTTCAGTACTTTGAGATTTTATCTAAAATCGATAGTCGTATCATTTATGTTTGATTGAGGTGTTTAAGAATGTTAAGATTTCACACTTTTTAGTAACAATGAGATTTATTATATAACAATGTTTACAAATTTAAAAACACCTATGAACACTGAATCGTAATGCTTTCGATTTACGATTGTTATGCTTTGTTTGATATAAAATTAAGTTCGTTTGCTTGTTAGATAGCCGGTTACTACGATCGCTATAGTACACATCGACTACAAAATACGTTTGCTAGCAGTTATGTTTGTTGTAAGAATGATTGAATGACTGCGTACGACTGTGTGTTACTGCGTGCGTGAATGCGTGTTACTGACAAGGACTCGGACAAGTCGTACCCTCTCAGATTTTTTTGAAACTCTACACACTTGTAGATGTTGATTAGTATTATCAAATAACCCTAGACCTAGCTGCTACTTCTCGACCTTTCCCGAGATATTGAACGATAAAGTTTTAATAAATAGGCGAATACGCATAGATACCCATTTATCCAACCAGTTAACACGAGTTGCCAGTATCCTAGTTGTTAAAGGAGCAGCCTCGTAACCGTGGTCTCGCTGGTTCAAGTCTCTTTAGGTTAACTTTTTTTTTAATTTGTTTTTTTATTTTTATTCGAGCCGTCTGATATTTATACATCCTAATCAAACAAAGGAGCATCGGTTTCTCGCGTATCGCCTTGAAAACTCGAGAATATTTGAGACATACCCCGTAACGCCTGGATAACTCAAAAATATTCGAGACATTTCTCTGTTATAAAAATACATACAACTTCCTGCTTCCAGGTATCGTTCTTTAATCTTCTACAAATAAAGGAAAGCGATAAAGAGCGGTCGATCGGTTAGGTTTACGATAAGCTGATATAGGCTTAAAGAGATGTATGGTTTTAGCTGGACTTTATCTAAGGAACGGAATTTGTTTGAATTTCTTTGCGTTGTGTTTTTGTCGCAACAACGTTATAAATATCTGCAAATTATCTTCAATGTTCTAATCACCTTGTTACCTTTTGTTACAGAATCTGAAGAATCAAATCATGACGACGAATCTTTGGGTTGAACAGGTAAGAGATAATTATTTGTTAATACAAATTATACTTCAATGTTAATAACTAACGAAGAAATTCGACAAATCAATGAAACGATTAGGAATCGATTTCCTCGCACGCGATTAGGTGTTCAAACTATACCGCGTTGAATGTGGTTAGATCTACGTCAGGGTTGAAAAATGAAGAAGAAGAAGATGAAAAAATAAGAAGAAAGTATCGTGGATCTAAAAAGAGTGGTAAAGAAGAATTTAAAAAATGCGGGAGGGGATGTGGAAGACAAATAAGGAGAGAAAGAGAGGGAGAGAGTTCTTCTATCTTGAAACTACTAAAATCGAGAAATATATAATTGAAGAATAATTAAGCGAGACCAATTAACGGTTCCAATCCCTGTACCATCCGTTCCTCGTGACATAATGAAGCTACCAGGAAAAGCTCGTGCAAGTACTTTCAAACAAAGTCGAATTTTGCAAAGCTCTTGAAACGCATGCAGCTCTCTCGTAATTACCCGCTTGAAGATCTAGTTAGTTGTGAAACTAAAGATCATCATTCGTAGTGTCCCTTTTCGTAATAATAGAATGGAAGGAATGAGAGACAGAAATAGAGATACGACAACAAAATTTATTTCTAAATAAAAAACCAATAAAACAAAACCTAGAGAGAATAAAAATAAAAGTATGTTAAATAAACTATACGTTCAAGTTTTGCAGTGGTTCAAGTAGAAATGTGTTGGTATGTTTTATTCAAATTGAGGTCAATGACCTTTAATTGAGAAAGAGTGAAAGAGGGAGAGAGAGAGAGAGAAACTCAAATGACCCAAATAACTTCTTACATTTTCCTGAACCATCATAGTGTTTGTGCGGTTGTTTCTTAAAGTTCGATCGTAAATCAAAGAACCTCTTATTGTTATTCTCGAAATTCCTCCAACGATTCTAATCTCATGAATTTATCTTATTTTACGCCTAATCGTATTATAATTAACACTTTGATTGCCATGTTGGTCATTTATTACTGACCATGGTTTCTCCTGTGACGCATTTGAACTACTTAAATTGTTAAAGTTGAATGAAAATTTACAGTTGACGCATTTAAAAAATTACCGATTGTTTAAATAATTTTTACAATAAAAAGTGCACTATTGAACAATGAAAAAATTGTTGTTGGAACACTGATAAAAAATAATAGTTTCTACGAAAATTTGTGTCATAAAATACTATCATGGGTTCCTGAACGAAACAAATGATTTCGACGTGACAGTCAAATTATTATTAGGTGTTGGAATTAACTCGTAGCGTTATACTAAAGATGACATGAGTTTTAAAGTATTCTGTTTCCACCTTCAGAAACAAATTTATCGTAAACCAGCTCTAACAAGGTTTTATTTTTACGACAAATATTATGTTTTAATTGTTAATAACATCATGTTACTATTATTTAAATATGTTGAGGTTTATCCCAAATAAAATGTTTTTGCGGGAACGGCACAAAAGAAAAAGTTTTTTACATCGTATT